>QXTE01000334.1:543860-602110 GCA_003942145.1 Platysternon megacephalum
GGGGGGGGGGGGGGGGGGGGTGTCTTCCATGAGTCAGGCTGGATACTGCACCCTGGTACCCCAAGAACACAGAGGTGTGCTGGATACTGCACCCTGGTTCCTCAAGAACACAGAGGTGTCTGGTATCACTGAGCCCTGTCCTGTCCCCACCCTGCTCTATATGGAGAAGGGGTAAGCGGGGGGCAGGAGTAGGGGGGAGGGGGACACCCTGACATTAGCCCACCTCCTCTCCCCTTCTCCCCCCCCCCCCCTCCCCAGCAAGCAGGAGGCTCCTGGGAGCAGCTCCAAGGCAGAGGGCAGGAGCAGCACATGGCAGTGGGGGGAGGGACACCTGAACTGCCCAGCAATTGCTAGCCTGCTGGGCAACAGCTGCACAGGGAACTTAAGGGAGCGGGGAGCTGATGGGGGGGCTGCCGGTCGACCCTGGTTCCAAGCCCTCACCAGCTAGCTCCAACAGGCTGCTCTTCCTGCAAGCAGTGGACAAAGCAGGCGGCTGCCAAACCGTTAGAAGGGAGCATTGCACAACTTTAAATGAGCATGTTCCCTAATTGATCAGCAACGTAACAACAAAACAACGTTAACTGGGACGACTAAGTGAGGAGTTACTGTAGATGCCTAACTGATCAAGGTGCCTAACTGCGGTTTTAGGTCATAAATACCTTTGAAAATCCGCCTCGCCCCCAGGTCTCAAAGACTAGATCTCTTTGTGCCGGTATTGCTTTTACATTATAGCCCCTTTATGTGAGCCAGGAGCTGTGCTCATCTTGTCCTCTAGCATGTTTGTGCCTAATGGCTTCAGAGTGAAAATCCTGCCAGGCATTATAAAATGTGTTCGCAACGTGACAAGGCTCATCATGCTCTTATTCTAACTTGAAGCTGGGGTAACGGGGGAGGCTCATGTCTGCAAACAGAAACAAACTGATCATACGCTTCCAACTCCCGAATCCTCTCAGTCCTGCAGGTCCCTCGCCCCCTACAAGGCCCACCCCACTCAAGCCTCTCCCGAAAAGGAGGAAAGCTCTGTCCTCTTCAAATGGAGGATTATCACAATCCTAGCCCAACCCCGCTTTGCGCTGAGTCGGGGAATGGAGAGGCTACATAACCAAACAATCCTTAACCACCCGTGCACTCCCTGATCTGCCTTGTAGCTTGGGCTACTCCACATGTGCTGCTTTGGAGGATAGAACTGAATGAGAAGCAGGCAGTGTGATGGTGCTTTAGGAGTTGGCACATGGGGCCTTCAGCTACCTGAAGGGGGGTTCCAAAGAGGACGGAGCTCGGCTGTTCTCAGTGGTGGCAGATGACCGAACAAGAAGCGATGGTCTCAAGTTGCAGTGGGGGAGGTCTAGGTTGGATATTAGGATACACTATTTCACTAGGAGGGTGGTGAAGCACTGGAATGGGTTACCTAGGGAGGTGGTGGAATCTCCTTCCTTAGAGGTTTTTAAGGTCAGGCTTGACAAAGCCCTGGCTGGGATGATTTAGTTGGTGTTGGTCCTGCTTTGAGCAGGGGGTTGGACTAGATGACCTCCTGAGGTCCCTTCCAACCCTAATCTTCTATGATTCTAAGTCATTAGGGAGGGAGGGAGGCTGGTGAACTAGCAGCACCGCTACAGGTATCAGCGGTTGCGAATCACTGCCATAAAGTCACTGTGTTTCTTTTCTTTACTCTCTTTTCACAGCCATTCTTTGTGCATTAGTTCTGGTGTTTTGTTCTTGGATCTTCACAATAATCCAGAAGCCTAGCATCAATAATTTGTTAAATAAGCACTACTATGCAACGTCACTGGGAGAAAGTTTCTACTTAGCCATCGCAGCGTTTATTTTCGCAAGCCTCGCATCCATATTTAGCGTCTGGTCAACGAAGGTCTATGGAAAAGATTTACTTCCTTCTGTGAGAGTTGGGGACAGCGAAACCAAAGGAAGCAACCGTTTTGGTCCAGGTGCTCAGCAGCCAGTATAGCTCTCTTGAAGTCAATGAACGGCACCACTTTACAGCGCCCGAGGAACTTGCCCCGTGTTTCTAGAATTCTGTTGCGATGCTGTTAGCAACATAGGTAACTTTGTCATTGGATAAGCTGCATACTTAAATAGATAGATACAGTCATTTCCATAAACTGTTTGCAAAATATAGAGAAGAAGAATCAAAGCCAGTGACCCGGCCAACGTTTTCAATGTGTTACTGCTTAGAAACACCTTGGACATTTTGTACCTTCGGGGATTCATTGTTTGGAAAGAAGAATTTCCATAGATCTGACCACTGCGGCGCCATTTTTTAATAATGCTGAATCGGTTGTCTCCCACTAGGTTTATTTGGTACAGTGTTATGGGGCTTAAACGTGTGTTTGTAGAGTAAAATGGTATGTATTCTTTGAGTCAGGGTGATGAATAAATGACATGAATCTTATTAGTCAATGTACAAACACGGGATTCCCTTGCATAAACCTATTAAAAGTTACTCATTTTATCTATTACCGTTGGTTGTTCTGTGTTTCATAGTCCTTCACTCATTGTTCATGTAACCGGCTGGTGTATCAAACCTTGCTGTTTTCTCCATACCTTGCAGGGTGGGTGCCTAAAACTCAGCCCACGCAGTTGTACAAGGTGGGCCATGTCTGCTCTCATTTTTACTATGGAGGTACAATTCTGAGCAGGAGGTGCTCCAGCTTGATTCAAGCAGCCAGGCCACGCTGCATCTGGACCTCTGACCTCTACGCTGCATGTTGCGATCTGTACAGAAGATGTAGTTCTTGGTTGCAGTGCTGAGGAATAATAATCGCTCTCCAGTCTCTCTAAAACTGCCAACATTTATCTTGGCTTTTACCCCTCCCCCACCCGGTGAACTTGTCTGTGTTGCCCCCATCCACTCGGATCTGCCAATGATACCAGCCTAAAACCCTGTTTGATTCGACTCTATTCTATACAGAATCCTGCACTGCCCTCATAACCCTCGTACCTCGTTCTCTGCCATTAGTTTAGCGCATTAAGCGATGTGACTAACATCTGTCACACGGTTCATTCATCCTCTTCTTCCACGAACATTTTCCTCCATGTCACTTCCTACAGGCCTTTCCTGTGCTGATCTGTAAGGCCTTCACCCATCCTTCAAATTCCCTGGTAAGACCCAGTCTGGCACAGAAACTATCCAAAAGGAGCCATTAAACCATTCATTTACTTAAAAGAGCGAATACCTCCCTCTTTACTACACAGGGCCGGCCGTAGGGAAAATGGCACCTTGGGCAGATGGGGAGCAGCTCCCCGTACAGTGACCCCTCCCCCTGCGTCTGGGGAGGGGTGCAGAGCTGCCTGCAGCCGGGAGAGGTTCCCAGAGGTGGGTCTGACCCAGCCCCAGGTGTGACCCGTGCAGGGAAAGAGGAAGTCACAGCCCTCCCCTACCCAGCCAGGAGTAGCAGCTGGAGCCCGGCACAAGGTAAGAGCCCCACGCGGGGGTGCTCCCAGCCCTGCCTCTCCCCAGCGCTGGGAGGCTAACGGGGCCTTGGGCTTGTTGGGTGTATGGGGTGGGGGATAGACCATGGTACCCTGGGCGGTCACCCACCTATAAGGCTGGCCCTGTTACTACATTATCCCTCGTATTAACCCTCTCTGACCTGGGCAGCTGCAGAATCTTGATGATGCATCATATCTCCCTTCCCTTCCAGCTGCTTACATCATGTCTAATTAATGGCCGGCTCCTGCAGCTGTTTGCATATTGAGTAACTATTCTCCTGTGAGTAGTTCCACTGAAGTCAACAATGGGTAAAGAGTGGTTTGCAGGATCAGGCTCTTAGATTGTAAGTTCCTCAGGGCAGGGGTTGTGTCTCTTTATTTACTTTAAGAGGTGCCGTCAGACATAATCATACGTGATAATAGCACTGGAATGTCTCTTAGCTTGGAACACAACATTATTCTTATATGACATTTGTACTGTGGTAGCTAGAGGCCAACAGGATTGGGACTCTATTGTGTTAGGCGCTGTACAAACGTATAGTCCCTGCCCCAAAGAGTTTTTAATCTAAATAGATGAGACCTAGCAGGGGGAGGAGACAAAGAAGCAGGCCAGGGTGGGGAGTGGGGGAGGCACTTAACAAACGAAGGTGGTTTTTAAGGATGTTTGTGGGATAATGTCCATTTGAATTACTAATATTCAAGAGTACACTTTGTTCAGTTTGGAATCGGGGGCAACGGATGGAGTAAGTGGATCAAATTCTATAGTCTGTGTTATTCAGGAGGTCAAAGTAGATGATCTAATGGTCCCTTCTGGCATAGCCGAGATGGGCCTGTGATGTATGTGTTAAACAGCTCCAGGTGGCAGACATTTGGACTTTTCCAAAATACCAGGCAATCCACCCCTTGCCCAGAAGATGGCAGCCATATATCTCCTATTCTTGCCTAGCATCTCTATGGCAACAGGGGACAAGCACAAGGGAGAAATCTTCTAGAGGATAAATGCAAGGTTACAGAAAGATCCATTGCTTCCCAGCAAACCACTGATTTCACAACATGCTTTTGCTGATGGTAAAACAAACAAACTTCCATTTAATTTTTTTACTTTAAAAAAATACTAGGCAGTGGCCCGCCTCCGGGTATTTTGCTGACTCTTTAATCATCCAAAGTTCCTGATTCACTATTTTGGGGGTGGGAGGTGGGAGCAGGTTGAGGAAAGGATCCTCATGAATAGAGCTACTGTAGGCAGTGGCACCATACACAATCCTAGGTGTAGGAAGCAATGAAAATGGGAGTGTGCATACAACAATTCCAGCCAATCTAATAACCATCTGCAGGCAGTGTCTAAGGCTGCTCAGCCTCCACTAGCTTAGGCCGTTCACGCTGCTCATAAAGAGCTGGTCTGAGGCATTTAGGAACTTGGCTTTTTTATTTCTGTTTTCCAACACACTACAACCCAAAATAAGCTGCTTAACACGTGTTGCGTAAGCCTTCCTCAAGCTTATGGAAGGAGCAGTAGAGGGAGCTAATTAGCATGTACTAATATGCATGTTAACGAAATCTGGTGCCTATATGTGAAAAATTATTATGGCTGTTTCCATATATTTGCATGCAGAATTTTTGCAATTAGAAGCCAATGTAACATTGAGTTGCCTTTGATACACTTTCATCCAAACTATTAACATCAATGGGGAATTATGCACACGTGCTTCAGAGGGTAGTCCTCTTTGGACCACATTCCAATCTGGTGTAAGTGGTTGCAACACCATTGAAGTTTACCTGATGTGAACATGCCACTGTTTCCAACTGTCAGCTCGAGCATAACTCAAACTGTCCAACTTCTACTGTCCAACAAGGGTAGAAGTAATGTTTAGAAATAGATTTTTAGTATTAATGTTTTCCAACCACTCTGCTATATTCACATTTTACTTTTAGCACCTTTCATCTGAAGTTCTCACAGCACTTTACAAAGCTTGATTCCTCACAACAGTCTGATGATGTGAGCAAGCAGTGTTAACCCCCTATATAATACATCATTGGTGATATTAACAGGTGCCAAAAGCTGACCCAGATAGCCATTAAGTGACTTGCCCAAGGTCAGAGAGTGGGAATTAAACCCTGCAGTTCTGCCTTCCTGGCCTATTCACTAATCACTAGATCACACATTCTCCTTGTGATCATGATTGCTGCAAGACATACGCATTATGACGGCGATTGGCACAGAAACATGGACGCCTCTCACACTGTACTAGTTCCAATGCCAGCTGATGAAGTGTTGGGGTTTGAAATCCCACCTTGTGAACAGCTCAAGCAAACCCATGTCCACAGAAAATGGACGTTACTTCAATGCTTTAGAGGAGATATCTTAGTCTTTCAAGGGTAGTGCAGGAAATGGCCATCTCTGTCACACTGAGCACAAGTCAATGGGAGCTGAGGGTGTGCAGTCCCTATGAAAATCAAGGCCGACGTAGCTAAAGCTGGGCTCTGAAAAATGGAAGCATCCAAAATCAGGCCACATTGGAAAAATGTGCCCTTAGGGGCCTTGTACCTCACTTGCCCCCTCTGTGAAATGGGTCTAGCTCCTCCCACTCTGGAGCATGAGGCTGCAGGGTTAGTGCTGGGTAAAGCCTTTGAGCTGGTGGGCTGGGCTGGAAGGTGCTATAGAGAGGCAACACGTTACTGTATGATCCCAGGGAGCAGTGGGATTTTCCCAGTAAGGCTCAGCCCAGACACTCTTTGTTCTTCTCTCCAGTAACCGAACAGGGACTGTGTTTGGGTGGAGGAAGAGGAGGGTGCTCGCATTGCACCGTCTGCCCAGCTGCACTGGCTCCTGTCACATAATCTCCTTAGGCTTCCAGGAGACGTGAGCTCACTTGCTTAGATTAGCCAAACAAAACAAGCTGTTTAAGACTATTCCCGGCTTAGCTTTGACATTTGCCAGAGGAGATTTCAGGCTCTCTGGCTGCCTTCTTCCCAGCATGGCAGGAGAAGCAAATAAGCCAAAGCTGTGGCAGCCCTGTTCCTTCCCATCTCCTGCCCAAGCAATTTGGGGTTTGGGAAGAAGTCGACTCTGTTCTGTCCCCCCCCTCGCCCCTTTGTGACACCTGAACTGGCTGCTGGTTGTCATAGTAACATTTTTGCCTGCCTGTCTGCCAGGCTCACGGACTCTGGAATGCCATTGCTGCTGATGCTCCTGCAGCTCCTGGCAACTTCCCTACTTGCAGTTCTAGGCATTGGAGGCTGCTGTGTTTTTCCAGAGAATCCAGATCATAGGCACAGGCGCAGCCTGCAGTTTGGTCCCAATTGGTGATGGTTATAATTAACAGAAGGGCAAATCAGAACAGAGTGAGTAAAAACCATCTCAACCATGGGAGCAATACCAGGACTATTCCAGTCAAAAGTAAGCCCCGGCCCTTCTGAACCAAAACCAACTGCAGAGCTGGAAGGGGCAGAATAAATACAGTCAAACTGCCCTGATTCACGTTAAGCCCAGGGAGACCCTGTGCGCATCTGGGCGTGTGGAGAGGCAGTAGGAAAGTAACTAGACTAGTTACTTTTTTTTTTTTTGTCTAAATTTTTCACAGGGTCGGAGAAACATTTCCTGACCAGAGCTAGAATAAATATAATTTCAAAAGCAGGGATAAACAAGAAGTACCAATAACAATGCAGCAATCATGCACCACTCTAATGCTCACCCTTCCTCCCCATCATTGGCTGCTATATTCACCTTATGCCACATCTCAATCTCTGTTGTAAATTCTTCAGGGCAAGGAACTTAAGCCAGACCCCGTCCGGTTGCTGCGGAATATTTGACACAGCGCGAGATTGAGTGTGCAAAGGTGGTTATAAGTCATTTTGTCCTCTCCTGATGCTGGAGCTGGCCAGAGCCTGGTTTGCATTCGAGCCGCTGGCCTGAAGGCTGCTCTAATTTACACCCAAGGCTAGATTTTTAAAGGGAGTCAGGCACCTAAATCCACCACATAGGCCCTGCTGATCTCTTCCAAGCCGCAGCTCAGGCACTGCATAAGCCTGTAGGTGCCTGACTAACCTGGGCACCTAAGTTTCCGCCAGTTGGCGTTTTCAAAGCAGGCTGAGTTCTGCGGCCACCCCACAGCTAATGAACTGCTCCGAGCCCTGGCTCAAACTGAAGCCCCCCAGGGAAATGTCTATCTCCTCAGTGGAGCCCGGCCCCATAGGCCTGCTCCGAGCGCGCCGGAACCCGATAACTGTCAGAGCCTGCAGCAGGAGGGCCAATACAGGCCACCGATAGGGTGGAAAGGAAACATGGCACCTGTTAAAAGACAACCGCGGGTCCAGGGAAATGTAGGGTGAGCGTGACAGAAGTAGTGTGTGTGAGAGCAGCAGACGGAGAGAGTTTCAGCCAATACAGCCGACCTGGCTTAGGGGCCTATCTCCAGGAGTGGGTTTGTGGCTGAGGATCCTGAGCAGGGGGAGATGCCTATCTCTGGCCCCTCAGCCAAGCACACCTAGTCAGTTCCTTCTCCCCACTCCTCTCCTTGGCATTGCACCCCGGCTCTCTGCTCAGCTGTCTGGCTTCTGAAAATCCCTTTCTTAGGTGCTTAACTGGCCCTACACTTGATAGGGAACCGAGGAATCACAGAGTTCTCTAACTCAGGCCCGAACAGGACACGTGCACCAGGCCACCTAGCACATAGGTGTTGCTCCACTCAGCTCAGCAATACCTAAATCCGTGGAAAAATCTGGGCCCCGGTGCCTGGGGTTTTCAGCGGGGCATAGAAGGATTAGGTGCCCAAAGACAATTGAATTTCAGTGGGATTTCGGAGCCTTTGAAAAGCCCAGCCACTGACGACGGCTCCAAGGGGCTGTTCTGGCAGCTGGGCGTGAGGGAGCCCTGGTCATGCCTCCTTCCCCCATCCACGGAGCAGCTGCAGCAGCTCTATGCTACCCATGGATTCCCCCAACACAGAGAGAACCATTCAAGGGCTGCCTCTGCAGGTTTTAGGACAGGTTGATTTCAAGGCCAGAAGGGACCATTGTGATCATCTAAACAAGCCTCCTTTAGACCACCTTAGTGGAGCAAAGCTACCTCAAGGCCTGTGATGGGGCTTAACCCCACCTCCTGTAAGGCAAGAGAAGGAACCTAATCAGTAATGCTCTGCACCTGGGAGGTGATGAATTGTCTTCTGACCAGAGGAAGCAGAGCTAGGCTGTGTAGGGAGCCGAGGGAGCTCAGGTGGGAGGCAAGACCCAGGATGGAAGAGTTAGGGGGAGTTCCCTCTTCCTGGGATGGGCCTGGAGGGAGCTCTGGTGGTTTTGAATTGGCTGTGGCCAGACAGCAACGCTAACTTCTGTGGCGGGGCCTCAGGGCGGAGAGGACCCCTGAGCCAGGGCCTGTGAGGACCAGGGAATGAGAGAGAAGCTCATGAGTAGTGGAAAAGTAGTGCTTGGGCTCCCATCAGGGAAAAGCCTCTGGGGTTAGTACCCTGAGGAGGGGGAGCAATTGAACTCAAGCCCAGGATGGGGTGATGGACCTTTGGTTTAGAGCTGAACCCCAAAAGGTGTGGGTGACTTTGCTAGAGGGCTCAGCTACAGAAATCCCAGTGAGAGTGTCCAGGGAAGAGACCAGCAAGGACTGGCCAGCATGGCTGAGAAAGTGGCCACCAGGGCTGTGTGAGATGCTGCAGTGCTGTGCCCAGGCAGAAGGGGATGCACTAGAGTTAAGGCTGCATCTTCAGGGGGCTCTTTGTCTTTTCACTTGTACTATAAAGGCGGAGATTCTCAAAAGTATTAAGCTTCCACGGGCTGCAGTAGAAGTTAGGAGCTTAAATATCTGTGAGTCTCTGGGCACAGAGCCTCGCAGACGGCTGGGTGCTGTGAAAAATAATCACAATGGAAACAAGTATTTGAGAACAAAGGCCACAACCAATCCCTGTGCAGTGCAACTATTTATTATTAAGGGGACCAATCAGGGCCCCATTGTGCTAGGGGCTCCACATGTATCTAGCAGAAAGACAGTCCCTGACTAAGTGTGAAATGAAAGACAACATGTGGGCACAACGGACCAGGTGTACAACGGGAGACTGATTGCGTTCTGTCTAGCGTAATAACAGCACTCACCGTATTTATGCTAACACTCGAGAGCGTGGTAGCAAATATGCTGGCGGTGTTGGGTTAATGATGTCATTAATCCCTGTCTGAAGGGAGAGGTGCCCGGTCTCATTCAGAGGGGTTTTAGAGCATCCAGCGAGTGTGTGGAACCACATTCCTGGCAACTCCGTGTTGTGCATTTGTGGAGTATTAAACATTCTAGTGTTTTTATCCCAATAAAAATACCAATCATCGGCATGTTGGGTCTAATTAGGACTTGTGACAAAATGAATCAGCTTCTTTCCCCCCCACCCCCTTGGAATGATGATTTCATCCCAGGCCAGGTGCTAGTGGATAGATGCCAAGAGCGCACAGACAAAAACAACCCACTGCAATTAGCGTTCGTTAACCCCCTTGTCGACAGGCTCGGCTGAGAGGCAAAGGAGTGAGTGGGCCCTGGAGACGGAACCCCAGGTCAGTGCTGGCACCAGTTGGCAGGGTGATGTGTCATAAGCTGGCATGGCTGGTGCTCTGTGCTATACCCATCCTGTGGGTAAGCAGATGGCTGTGGTCTCCTGGTACTCTTCAGGAGCCCTACGCTGGAAACACAAGCAATCATCCGGTCCCTTTCCTCCATCCTTCCTGCTAATGGGGGTGAGGTGCCCTCCCACCCCCGGGAGACACGGGGTAAGATCATGTAACAGCATGTCCAGGAGGCCAGCCTGTAATAGACCATCCCAAGACAGAGGAATCTGAGAGCGGTGTGAGGGGAGCGGGCCAGTCTTCTTGAGCCCACAGGCCTGGTCATCCCACTAAGAGCTCTTGTGAGCTTTTAGGGCCCGAGATTCAAAAGCAGCTAGCAATCTGGGTGCTCACCCTCACACACCTTAAAGGGGCCTGGCTTTCAGAAGGTGGGTGCTCACTGCTCAATAAAAATCAGGCCTGTCCACAGGTCTCAAGTTGGGCCCCCCAGAATCACTAGCGACCTTTCACAGTCATGCACGTGTTGCTTCTAGCAGATCACGAGTGGCTGGGAGGGAGGTTTTGTTGCTCGGGGGGGAGGCTGAGAAGTTTTTGTTTGTGTGATTTTTACACACTTTTACAAGGAAAAATTATTCTTAAAGCCCAACCCCTCCCCCCGCAGGCCAAAACAGGTAGAGGTGCAATTATTAAAACTGATTTAAAAATAGAAATCAGTCAAGGGAAGAAGGGAGGCCATGGCAGCGCTAATAAAATACAAAGCCATCACAACAGGCAAGTGGAGCTGTGAGAGCAACCAATGTTACAATAGCGGGGGGGCAGCTACCAGCTGAAAAGGGACCAACCACCAAGGGAGAATTACGTATGGCCCAGGTCCTCCAAGGAGCCAGGCCCCTAACTCACATTGATTTCAAAGGGAGTTAGGTGTATTGCTTTGAGGGGCTGGCCCTACCACCTCGGTGTCTGCAGGGTTGTTGTAGGCATGTTGGTTCCAGGATATTGGAGAGACCAGGTGGGTGAGGTAACATGTTCTACTGGACCAGCTTCTGTGGGGGAGAGACACGAGCTTCCCCAGACCTGAGGAAGAGCTCTGTGGGGCTCAGAATCCTGTCCCTCACCCACCGTGTCTCTCTACCATTTCTATGGTCACTCACCTCACATGCTGTATCCACTCCCCCTATCCTGGGTCTGCCTCTGCATTTTGATTCCTGTGTGTGGACTGCTGCACCCCCTCCCCCCCCCCAGGCCTGTTGTAGCCTATCATCGTGCAGGATCAATGTCTTAAATTGTAAGCCCTTGGGGGCTTAGACTAATACAAATAACACCAGCACTGCTCCCATCCAATCCCAGCATTTTCCCACCGCCTCCCTCTTCCTCCTTTTTATAGCTGACAGCTGGGGCCTGTACCTTAAAGGATCCCCAGCTGCAGCAGCTCCCTGGCTGTTGAATTCCTAATGGTTTGGTTTCCTGCCCTAGCAGAACCGGTGAGAAAATGGCATTGTGTACTGCTCGGTTTCCTATGAGTCAGAAAAGTAGAATGTCCCGTCACAGCTGGTGCACCTCTGGGGGCTGGATCTGCCAGTTTTTCCTTTATCAGCTCTCGTGATGGTAGCTGAGTTCAGCATTTCTGGATGTCCTGTCTACCTCTCATAGAAACAGTGAGTAATAACCCTTAATATTTAAAGGTCCCCTTCCTTTGAGACGCTCAGAGCTTCTCACGCATTAACAAGTGACATGTCACGATGCACCCAGGGGGCAGGGCTTAATAGAACTGGTGGGGAAAGAGGCTTCCCACTGTGGAAAACTTCAAGGATCGTGAGAAAATTATTTCATTTCTATCAACATTTCGCTTGAAAAATTTAAACTTTAGGTTGGAAAATCTGAACATTTTCTGGTTTTGTCCAGAAAACTGTGCTCAACGTTTGCCCAGCCTTATTTATTCTATTCTTATTTTACACTTGGGGAAACTGAGTCACAGAGCAGTGACATGCCTTACCTCAACGTCACACAGACCAAGGTCAGAGCCATACTCTAACCCAGCAGTAGGCAACCTATGGCACGCGTGCCAAAGGCGGCACGCGAGCTGATTTTCAGTGGCACTCAAACTGCCCAGATCCTGGCCACCGGTCCGGGGGGCTCTGCATTTTAATTTAATTTTAAATGAAACTTCTTAAACATTTTAAAAACCTTATTTACTTTACATACAACAATAGTTTAGTTATATATTATAGACTTATAGAAAGAGACCTTCTAAAAACGTTAAAATGTATTACTGGCACCTGAAACCTTAAATTAGAGTGAATAAATGAAGACTCAGCACACCACTTCTGAAAGGTTGCTGACCCCTGCTCTAACCACTAGACCATGTTACCTCCTTGTACTCTGACACTAAATATCTACATTTATATTGACTCTTCCTGAAAGACCTGCAAGTGTTTTACAGCTTGGGGAGTAATTTTTCTGCAACCCATTATCTTGATGGTAATGTCTGCTGATTCCATTCTTGTGAGCCTTAAAAATCCCAGGGCAAACTTACTTCAAGACTAGCAATATTGACCCCCCCCTCCCCCCCCATCATGGACTCTGTGGGATTGTGCAGATGTAAATGAGGGTGAAATGAGACTAGGCGGATATAGTGATCACTTAGCAACCCATTGAAATGCAGCTATGCTTGCAGCTCGGTATTAAGACAATTACTATAATCAAATTTTAAGCTTCGGGCTTCAGCCTGCAGGGGTCAGGAAGGAATATGTCTGTACAAGCACACGTTCCAGGAAGCAGCAGCGCACGCTGGTCTGTGTAGCAAACCTCCCAGTGGCTCGCTCTAACTCAGTAATTTTGGTATGTGTTGGCTTGTTGCATTTCTCAAGTGCTCTGTGTTTTCTTAGTTTGGCTGGGTGGCTCAGGGCACTGAGCTAGTACTCAGGTGACCAGGTTCTGTTCCCAGCTGTGTGACCTTTGGCAATCACTTCCTCTCTTTGTTTCCTCTCCCACCCATTACATGTCTTCTCGATGTATATGGTAAGCTCTTTGGGGTGGGGACTGTGCACACTGCTTACCACAAATAGAGTCTCATCTCACTTAAAGACAAGTGCAAAATACTACACTTAGGAAGGAAAATCAAATGCACAACTACAAAATGAGGAATAACTGGCTAGGGAGTAGCACTGCTGAAAAGGATCTTGGGGTTATACTGGTCAAACATTGAATGAATCAACAATGTGATGCAGCTGCAAACAAAAAAAGAAATAAAAAAAAGAAGGTTAATATCATCCTGAGGTGTAGTAACAGGAATGACATATGTAAGACACAAGAGGTAATTGTCCCACTCTACGTGGCCTCAGCTGGAGTACTGTGTCCAATTCTGGGCACTGCACTTTAAGAAAGATGTGAACAAACTGGAGCAAGTCCAGAAGAAAGCACCAAGTATGACAAGAGGTTTGGAAAACACGACCCATGAGGAAAGGTTGAAAGAGCTGGGTATGTGTCTTCTAGAGAAGAGAAGGCTGAGTAGGGTCATAACCATCTTCAAATATATATAAAAGGCTGTTATAAAGAGGGTTGTGGTCAATTGTTCTCCATTCCATTGAGGGTAGGACCAGATGTAATTGTCTTACTTTGCAGCAAGGGAGATTTAGGTTAGATATTAGGTAGAACTTTGGCTACCTAGGAGGGTTGTGGAATCCCCATCATTGGAGGTTTGTAAGAACAGGTTGGATAAACACCTGGCAGGGATGATCTAGGTTTATTCGATCCGGCCTCAGCTCAGGGGACTGGACTAGATGACCTCTTGAGGTCCCTTCCAGGCCTACATATCTATGATTCCTTGGCTGCTAGGGGCACATCCAGTGGTTCTTTGTGCTGGAGTAAGCTAAGCCGCTCTATGATTCTTTCCCAGTGAATTGTGAGAGAATTTGTTTGGCCTTCTGGGCACAGGAGAGCAGTGCTTCATTTGCCAGGGCTGAGCCCCGGCCACTCTTTCATTACAAATGAAGCACAGCCCAGTAGGGACTGAGGGAAGGCATCAGAGGACTCCGCACTTGAGTGGTTTTAGCCTGTGTCCTCGCTGCAAAGTTGGCAGGTTACCAGCCTGAGTGAAAGCAGCACCAAGCTTTAGCCTATATCCCCAGCCCACTAGCTAGCCCTGCTTTAAAGCCAAACTCACTAAACTCAGGTGAGAGGGTTTCGTGTGTGGACAGGATGGCGGTTAGGGGCAACACCAGACTGAGGGGACGTCTACACTTAAAAAAAAAAAAAAAAAAAAAAAAAAGAACACACACCCCAGAGCAGCAAGTCTCAAGGCCTGAGTCAACTGGTTTGGGCTCGTGCTACAGGGCTAAAAATAGCAGTGTAGATGTTCCAGGAATCTGAAACCAGGCCGGGGGTGTCTCAGAGCCCAGCCTCCATCCTAAGCAGGAATGTCTACATGGCTATATTTAGTCCTGTAGTGTGAACTGGAGTCAATTAACCTGGGCTCTGAGATGCGTGGCAGTAGATGTGTTTGGGTTTTTTTAGTGTAGATGTACCCCGAGTGAACTCTGTAGGACAATCCTCAACGGATGTGAATCCTCATAGTTCCCAGAGTTCTTATCTGCTTTCCTGTCCCTCCATAAACCTGGTGTGACTCAGTGGGAGTCACTAGAGTTGCTCTGGGCTGACCCTGCTGGAACTGAGATCAGAAATTGCCCCAGTGGGTATAACAAACAGAGGGGATAATATATATTTAAAGCTAGATTTGCTGCTAGGTTCATGAGTCCGACTTGGTTGTGTGTCTCTCTCTTTTTAAAGTGGGTTGGCAGAAGGGCGGGGGGTGGTCCCCGCATCCTCCCCATTGGTAAAAACTATTCTGGGCTGTGTATGGGCAAGGGAGGGTTACACTGCCAGGTGTTTGATGTCAGGTGCACTGAATGGGGTAGAAGCTGAGGCCAGCGATGAACAGAACTAGAAATCATTTGTGTCTCACTCACATGCTGTCTCCCACCCACAATTGCTGCTCTCCTGTCAGCATTAAATCCTCAGGGCGTGAGGAGAACGTCACTTCCTCTGAGATGAAGTTGGGCCAAGATTCCCCTTCTGCTTCCAGCTCCCACTCCGGCTGCTGCCAAGAGGCCGAGCTTCTTTCTGCTGGGCAGTGGCTCTGACGCCCTNTATCAGGAGCTGTGCCCTGCCCCCGCCCCCCCCCCAGCTATGCCAAGTGCTGCAAGCCAGTACCAGATCAAAGCACAGTCAATGGCTCGGCAACCCCACGCTTTGAAGAGTGCCCTGCAACACTTTGTTTTCCAGCCACACCTCTCTTCCTAATGTGATGCCCCTGACTGGGTCATCCATGGGGACTGACCCGGGGACCAACGGCTCTAAAAGCAGCTGGGCTGCTGTAGCATAGACACTCACTTCAGCAATGGAAGGGCTTTTCCATCACTGTAATAAATCCACCTCTCTGAGATGCAGTAGCTAGGTCAACGGAAGAATTCTTCTCTCGCCCTAGCAGCGTCTACACTGGGGCTTACGTCCGCTTAACTGCGTGGCACCGGATGTGAAATTGTTCACAGCCTGAGCAAGGTAGTTTAAACCAGCCTCACCTTGTAATGTAGACCAGCCCCAAAGAACTCGGACGACTGTGTAACAGCGCCACCTGGTGCCGCCTACCATAACAACAACGCTGCTAGGGCTGAATGGGATCCGAGCTCTGAGATGAGCTAGAGGCTGTTCCATGGAGGGTCATATGGAACTGGGTCCTCAGCTGCAGTAGAAGAGGCCAGTGAGGATGGTTTGCTGGTGCTGCCGTTGTGATCTTATCGTAGCCCTTAAGGGCCCCAGTCATGGCCCAGGACCCTGTTGTGCTTGGTGCTGTACAAACACAGGCCAAAAAGATGATCCCTACCCCCAAAGAACTTACTATCTATAACAGGGGTCCCCAACCTTATTGTGGCCAGTAGCACATTAATGTTTTCAGAAGAGTGTGGCGGGCGCCAACCATTTTTCAAGGCTTATTTTGTATTTGTACATTAAATAATACGAAAAACATCATATTTAATATTACATAATATATGAATCCAGAGAGAAGAGAGAAGCCGGAGAGAAGCTGCGAGGACAGAGAACACCGGCGCCCGCATCCCCGGAGTACTCTGTCCCCAGCAGGCGCGGGGTCCCGGTTTCTCTCCCCTGCTGGGCACTAGGTGGGCCCCGCACCTGCCGGGAACAGAGAACATAGCGCCCGCAGCCTGAGTTCTCTGTCCCCATCAGGCGCGGGGCCCCAGCTTCTCTCCCCTGCTGGGCACTAGGCGGGCCCCGCGCCTGCCGGGAACAGAGAACACCGCACCCGCAGCCTGAGTTCTCTGTCCCCATCAGCCGCGGGGCCCCAGCTTCTCTCCCCTGCTGGGCACTAGGCGGGCGCACATAAATGCCCCGGCGGGCGCCATGGCACCTGCGGGCACCGCGTTGGGGACCACTGATCTATAACCTTTGTCCATAAACCTGTTATTACAAATCACTGGAACGGGAGCTAGCTGGGAAAATCAGTTTGGTATCAACATTATAACTCACCCCAGTAATACGGGCTCACCGCTCTAGCCTGTCTGAAGGATCCACATCTGGTCACGCAGTGGTAGCTACGAGCCATCGGTGTTAGCGCCTCGTCGTTCCTCTTGTTATGCTAAATGTCTAGAAAGGGATAATTGAATTATGCCCGCATGACTGCATGAATTATTGCATAAAGACATCCTGTGGCAACCCTGTAATTCACGGCTTTGCACCCTCCCTGTGCTGCTTTCGTACTTTATTTACCCGTCAGATTGCCATCCCTGTGTAAATTAAAGGGTTGCTAGAACTTCAGGCTCTCCAAATGTCTAAGCAAATGGGGGAATGGGCGATTTATTTAAACTGGGTTTCTGCCCTGATGCCACTAGCATCCACTGCAGAAGATGAAAGGGTCTTTTTTAACAGCAAGCCAATGGTTTATTAATCTCGGATTATTACGATGGAATACGTACTGCTCAGGGTTATGCTTAGTTAATGTCGCTCCTAGCAGGAGAGACTGCAGTGGTGGTTAGAGGTGCCAAAATGACCAGCTGATGGCCTCTGTATGAGTCTGATCAAAGACTCTCATTGATTTCAGTGAGATTCATACTGGGTCATTTGTCCATGATACATGTGTAGCTGCATCCAGCAGCTGAACAAGTCTTCTGACACTGCTGCTTCTGGTGCTTCCCTACCGTCAGGGGGACTCAGTCACCATGGTTCAGTCCATCCTGGGCCCTTCTGCTGACTCTGCCAATGAGAGAGCCTGTTCGGAAGGTGGCTTTTCAGATATCAATTCCCATCCCTGAGGTGGTGGTCAGCCTGTTTCCAACAGCACTTTGCACAGGCTACCACACAGCACAGACCTCCAGCAGGGGGGGGGGGCTAATCAAGAGCACCCGTCCCAAACCCCCTCGCACCTGTAGGAGTTCAGATCACAATCCAAACTTCTCCACTTAGGCCCATCTCGAGTGAGTGGTAGGATTAGAGTCCGTGTCCTATAGGTGAAAGACTCTGCTGAGCTACACGAGAGCTGCACTGTATTAGGCACTCATTTCCCAGGATGGTTTATTTCAGTCTAGCTTAAATCGGTGAAACGTTCTGTTTAAGCTAACTCAGGCCAGGTCTACACGACACGCTTACTTCGGTAGAACTACAGCGCTTAGGGCTGTGAACGTCCCCATGTAGCCAGTGCTGTGCCGGCAGGAGAACATCTCCCATCAGCTGCATTGTTGCCGCTGTGCCAATGCTGTCGTGTAGACCTGCCCTCGGTGAAGCCGCTCTGGTGTGTATTTGTTTGTTTTATGGGTCCTCCTGTGTGCCAATCCACAGAGCGCAGGAGTTATTACAGCTTCTGCCCCCACCCTTCAAGGCTTGGGGCTTTAGTTCAAGTCGGAGCAGCGCATAGCGTTAGCCTGCTGTATCAGCCCACGGGCAGCCATCGCATGTGCCCAGGATTTTTCCACTGGTTTAGTTAAATCAGTTTAAAATCACTCCTTTAGTTTACACCAGTGCAAGTTTCTGTAGATCAGGTCTCAGTACCCCACTACAGATATCCTGGGCCACCTAATCCCTGTAAAGAGCAGGTCTATTGTCCTAGCCAGACTCTTAATTAGCCTATATGCCTCTCCCCACTCTAATTTTGCACCTGTGACTAATTGTGGCTGTGAGTCCATAGGCAGGGGCCATGCCTCCCCTTGTTCCCTGCACAGCGCTAAGATGCACTGGTGCCTAGCGTATTATACCAGAGCTATAGAATGATATTGCTCTTGCAAGTTGTGTATATATATTTTTACTCAGTATACGATTTAACTCTCTTTCAAGTCATTTCAGGCTGTCTTCTTTTTAACAAACAGCGTTTCCCCTTAATCTGTAAACTGTTCATTTACGATTATTCTAGCATCGAGGTTATGGGACTGCAGTTTTATTCCAGTGTGGTTGTTCTTGGGGTGCCTAAAACCTGTTCAAACGTTGCATAACTGAAAAGCAGCAGATTGTAAAATCCTGCTTTCCGGACTTCTCCAAAGTTTGGCAGTGAGATTTTGTATGACCCACTTCTATTCTAAAGGGAACAGTGTTTGTTAGTTACAATAATTCTTCATAGGAACACAGGAATTGTCAGAGTGGGGCTGACCCAAAGTCCATCTAGTCTAGTAACTTATCTCCCATGGTGGCCAGCTGCAGAACCCAGATGCCTTAGAGGCGAGTGCAAGGAAACTCTGCCGCGGGCAGTTCTGGGATGGCTTGCCCCCATGGAAAGCTTCGTCCTAGCCCCCGTTAGTTAGAGACTGTCAGGATCCCAGCCATGGGATGTGGGTTGAGGCCGGAAGCCGCGGTCTGCGCTGGTGTCACACTGAAGAGGCAAGTCGGAGCTGTAGTCGATGAGCCATGGCGAGTCAGAAACCAAATGGGCCGGCGGAGGTTGGGGTAGTGGAGCAAAGGCAGGTGAAGGGCCAGGAGCAGGGCAAGGGGGCCTGGATCCCAGGCGATGTATCAGGAATGCAACAGGGTCTGTTTACAGCAGCGAGGCAGGGATCCGCCTAGTTGCACAGACGGCCTCCAGGTGTTCACCCGCAGGCCTTAAAGAGCATGCCTGAGCCAACTGGGAACTCAGTAGCAACTGCCAATCGGGGCTTCTGTGACGGGGCATCCAGGGACTCCTGAGTCCATAGGACTCCAAAGGCTGTTGTTTCCTGTGCCAATGGAATGGTCACATGGCCGCGTGGACACAGTAGCTGTCCAAGAACCGGTGGGCTCTAGACCAGAGTGGAGCCTCATACTGTGGATCTTGTGTACTGAAGTATGGAAGTTTAGATCCCTTCCAAAACACTTGGTTTTGTGTCTTAATCCTTACTACTGTAACTGTGCAAGTTCTTATTATCCATATAAATGTCCAGCCCTGTTTAGAATCCTGCGTAGTTCAATGATATCTTGTGGCAATGAGTTCCCCAGGCTATTTGTGCATTATGTGAGGAAATATTTCCTCTTCTATTTTAAAATTTGCTCCCTTTCAGCTCCATCAAATGTCCTTTAGTCCTTGTGTAATGAGAGGCTAGATGGAAGTGCCTGCTCTACCCTCGCTATCGATCACTTTATCCTATAGCCTGTTTATAGGCACAACATACTGAAGCGCGTCCAAGAACTGTATTCTTCTCCAGACTTCATAAAAAAAGATCAGCTGTTCCTTTAATTCAGCCCTATTAGTCTGCAGCTATCAGCATGCCAGGGATGGTGGCCATTTGCCCTTGAAATGCTTTGCTGTTCTTTGGGTTTTCCGTTACCTTTTCCTCTTGTTCACCTGTTGAAGTGGCGTGATGCTTTACCTCCCAGGTTAGTTCCCTGCCTGTGCTGCGTCTTTTGGCAAAGGCAGGGTTGAAAGGTTCAGACGGCAAGTGCAGCAAGAAGCAGGAAACATATGCTTCCTGTGTGACTCCCGCTGGGTAGCCGAGCTAAAAATACCAGCGTGTGTGTGTGTGTGTGTGTGTTGTTTAGTGGAGTTATGCAATTGAAATTCACAGATGGACTGGGGACACCTCTGGGAGGCTGGGGAGTATCCGAGTAACGTTTTCCCCTACCCCTGTGCCAACAATGTCATAAATAAACTTATGTCTGTGGGGAATCCTGTCGTACATTCCAGCCTCTATCAGCCGCCTGGATTGGAAGCGGGATGGGCATTGCATTGGCTTGGACTGGAAGAGGAATTTTCAATGCCTTGATCCGAAACCAGGTCACTTTCCTTGCCCTGTGTTAAATAAAGCTGTTGGATCCTCAGCTCTGGACTGCGTTCTGTTGCTTGTGTGTTTAGGCTCTTCCCCGGAGCTTGACTTAAAAGATAAACCGTGCTTGGCAGTTATCCCGTGAGACGGGAGTGCAGGGTTCTCATTATTACATATAATACACTAGCGCTTCCAGGCTTCCGCCGAGAGCGAGGCCCCATGGTGCTGGGGGCTGTACAATCGCATAGTGAGAGCCAGCCCCTGCCCTGAAGCATTCACAGCCTGGACAGGTAAAGGGCAGCCACGGGCAGGAAGAGTCACAGGAGAAATGATGTTCGAACCTGGAAAATCCCCAGGCTAGCAGGTTCCAGCTCTTCCTCCACGTGCCCAGGGTCTAATCTGCTGATATGGGTGGATCTGCCTATTTCTCTTCGGCAGCTCTGCCAACACAATGAGATCTCTGCCTTCCTGGCCCCAGCCCTCGGCTGAGCTACATATGCGTGAAGATTAGGGGGTGTATTCTCTGAAACCAGACCATTGTCCCTCCGCATAACAATTGGCCCTAACTCTGAATGGATCAGCAACAAGAAGACTGGGTGGGAGGCAGCAACCCGTCTGTGCCCCGATCAGCTGTCAAAAGGGACACTCGCAAGCGCTGTCACGTTAGGTCCCACATTCAATCCAAAAGAAAGAAAAGCTAGCACGAGTACAAAAAAGGTTCTCCTAATTGGAAACCCAAACCAGGGCTTTATGTGGGGAGGTTTAAACACCCCCCCCAATAGTGGCAACCCCAAGCATTACAAAATCCGGAGTCAGTAGTCAGAAATCATGAGATTGGCTTTTAAACCCGTGAGCTTTTAAACAATAATAAGTGTGGGGCTTGTGTTTTCAAGCTGTTTCTCCACGACCACAGGGGCTACACCCTTGCTATTTTTTAAAACCAAAGCTAAGGCCTGGTCTACACTAGAAAATTAAGTCAACCCAGCGGAGTCGCTCAGAGGCATGAAAAATCCACACCTCTGACCAGCCTAGGTTCTCGTGTAGACAGTGCTAGATGGGCGGAAGAATTCTTTGTTGTCCTAGCTACTGCCTCTCAGGGAGGTGGATTAACTGCAGCGCCAGGAGCACCCCTCCCATCGCTGTAGTGTGTGTCTATGGCTGAAGCGCTACAGCAGTGTAGCTACAAAGCTGCCCTTGCGCCGATGTAGCATTTTAAGTGTAGACTTCGCATAAGTCAAAACAAATAAACCCTTTACCTCTTCTTTCCCCATCAGAGCGTATTTCAGTCTCCCGCCCCTTCACCAGCTGCAGTTAGCTTCCAGCGCGGCAGGGCACTGTCCCCGCTGGAGAACACAGCCAGCTCCAGCCGCACGCCTTGTCTTGGCGCCGTTGCTCCCAGATGGCGCGCCCAGCCGATAACCAAGCGATGGGCTCTTCGGGGGTTTGAGAAAGCCGCTCCCTCTCCTGGAAGAGTACAAGGCCTTTGCTATCTGGGAGGCATTATAATGCCATTTCTCTGGAGGCGATCTCGTTGTGGGATGAAATGAACATCTCGAGACAAACCGATCAAATAGGCGCCGAGACCTAAATAAGCCCGTATGTTTCTTACTGACTAGCTCAAAGATCGCACCTCGCTGTTAGAGCAAATTGCATGTGCTGCTTAATCCCTCCTTACCATCCCCCTCCCCGTGCAGACCCTTTCCCATACCTCCTCCTCAACACCAATGACCTCCCACCGTTCTTCCCTTGAATGATTATCCTGAGTCTTGTCTTGGACTGTGAGAGCTGTGGGGGCCAGGACCAGGTCTTAGCTACCTTCTATGAAGTGTTGTGGACACGTATAGCATTGGGTAAACTACTGGCGAATACAATACGGTGCCACTAGGAGGAAAAACTCCTTTGATAGTAACCCGCCTCCAGCCCATAGGAGGGAAATCGTGTAGTAAAAAGCCTCGGGGAGAGCTGGAGCAACTGGCTATTCCCCACAGTTGGTTATGGAGAGACATATTGTACAACAACCCCTCATGTGCTCCAAATGGTCCCTTCTGACCTTAAAGTCTATGAGTCTATGAGTCTATGTGGCTGGTATTATGGGGCTGGTATGATGATCTACAAACCACACGTATTGATCTGTGACCTGCCCCCACTTCACAGTGGAAGAAGACCCTTTGGGTGCTCAAATCTTGCACCATTGGAGACCACCCGGACAGCTAATCAAACGACCAGCCCTAGTTAGCACGGACGGATCCGAACTCCCAGCCCATCCTACTTCCTTGCACATGTACCTTTGAGCAAGGGCTAGAAACTGCTCCTTGGCCCAGCTCCTTAGCAGTGCAGACCTGCAGCTGATCAGCTCAGCCCTCCTCCTGCAGTTACAGCCAAAGGGCAGCAGCAGATTAACGCTAGGTGCGCAGCAGTTTGGATTTAGCGCCAAGAAGGGCAACGTTACCCTAGCGCATATTTCCACCGAAGGGTCCAATCCTGCCCCCCGTACGTGAGTGGTCCCAGTGAAGTCAATGGGACCACTTGTATGGAAGCCCTTTAAGAGATCAAGGCACAGCGACAGAATACCACGGGTGTCTCAGGGGGACAGTCTCATCTGAAATCTGGTTTCCTTTGGGTGGCTCTTCTCGCTGAACTGGCTGCTCTGCCCAGGAGCCAGGTTCTCTGCCGTAGATACTCAGAAGGGGTTGGAACAGTCTCACTTACAGTTTATTTAGCGTTTTGCTCTTCGCCCAGCCTGGAGAGGGAGAAAACAGGCTGGTCACTTTGCAGCGCTGAAGTGAATGAGAACCAGCCAAGTTTGGTTGATTTCAATGGGAGTTAGACATATGAGGGTCTGAGCCTGAGTGCCTCTAATTCCATGCTGGAGCAACGGGGGAGGGATAGCTCAGTGGTTTGAGCATTGGCCTGCTAAACCCAAGCTTGTGAGTTCAATCCTTGAGGGGGCCACTTAGGGATCTGGGGCAAAATCAGTACTTGGTCCTGCTAGTGAAGGTGGGGGGCTGGACTCAATGACCTTTCAGGGTCCCTTCCAGTTCTATGAGATAGGTATATCTCCATATTTATCTTTTAGCATTAGTTCAGTGCCTCCTAATCAGCTGCCACACCCACAGGCCTTTGGGGGGGGGTCTCTGCTCCAAATCCCACCCTATTGCTCTTTAATTTGTGGGAGCTGACAATGTGGGTCTCCCCATGGGATTTTTCACTCAGGGCCATCAGCTCCAGAGACAGACACCAGGATCCTTAGTTTAATTTTTCACCCAAAGGATGGACAATGGTTCTCTCAAGTCCCGTGTTTCTTGCATACATTTTATCCCCTCTGCCTGGCTAGAAACACCTTTTCCATTTGTCAGCACCACAAGCAATGAATGGACTGCTCATCTGCCTCTCACCCACATACAGGGGCATTGGAACGATGTGTATCATGGGGGTGCTGAATCATTGAACCAAACTGTAAACCCTGGATATGATGGAAACCATTTCAAGCTGGGGCAGGGGGGTGCGGCCGCACCCCCAGCACCCTTAGTTCCCAGCTCCCCTGCCCACATACTGGAGAGTCATTCTTTAAATGCAATGAAGTAACAAAGTATGGAATTAATCGTGAATCCTGGAGTCCTGGAAGGAAGGACAGAAAGGAATGAGAACATTAAGGGCTGATGGTATGCTCAATGCTGTACGTGACCAGCCCCAAGGATCTCCCAATCGAAAAATAACAACCTAAGGCCAATGGGCCATAATTGGAGTGCTCCTAAGCACCCACAGGGGGCATTGTTGGTGGCAGGCACCGCTTAGGGGTCGGCCTAGTGTTGCTGTGTAGTGGATGTACTGTAGTTGCCTAATGTTGTATTTGCACCACCACCGTCTTGTGCTGTGATCCCATCTGCTTTCGTAAGCTAAGCTGGGTTGACTTGCAAAGCACACCTAGGTGCTGCACAAAAAGGCATTTCAGGGTCTTTTGGGACAAAGCCACTATATAAAGGCGAGATGCTATTATTCCACCCGTGAGAGCCTCTTGCCAATCATAGAAGTGTAGGACTGGAAGGGACCTCAGTAGGTCATCTAGTCCAGCCCCCAACACTGAAGACAGGACTAAGTACTAACTAGACCATCCCTGGCAGAGGTTTGTCTAACCTGCTCTTAAAAACCTCCAGTGACAGAGATTCCACAGCCTCCCTGGGCAATTTGTTCCAGTGCTTAACCATCCTGATAGTTAGGAAGTTTTTCTTATTTTCCAACCTAAACCGCCCTTGCTTCAATTTAAGCCCCTTGCTTCTTGTCCTATCCTCAGAGGTTAAGGAGACAATTTTTCTCCCTCCTCCTTGTAACAACCTTTTATGTCCTTGAAAACTGTTATCATGTCCCCTCTCAGTCTTCTCTTCTCCAGACTAAAGAAACTCAACTTTTTCAATCTTCCCTCACAGCTCATGTTTTCTAGAGCTTCAGTCATTTTTGTTGCTCTCCTCTGGACGTTCCCCAATTTGTCCACATCGTTCCTGAAATGTGGCGCCCAGGACTGGACACAATGCTCCAGTTGAGGCCTAATCAATGTTCTGCTGTAGAGCGAGTCCTGCATTTCACTCTGCTTTAAGAACCCAGTTTGCAATATCTTTGTCTAGAAAGGAGGTCTGGAGGCAGTACCCTCAGCTCCCATGGAGGAGACACTAGTGTTGGAAAAACGCTGAAGAGATCTTTTACTCATGTCAACTATCAGCTTGAATGGCTCATTTGGCTCATAACTATAACGCTGTTATGTTCCCACATATCTCCAAGGTCTTTAGTGCAAAGGGTCAACGGGTGTAGTTTGTTTTCCCTTCACAATGACAAATGTATCCGCAACAGATGTTTCTTGTGTCCCCCTCCCCTATTATGAAATATGTATTCTATGTACCCTATTATCCATAGGTCAGCCTAATGACGTAGAAGGGTGAAGGATAAGTTGTTTGTTACTGGTTATAAAAAGGGCCGATCCGGCCATGTAAGGTGTGTCTCTCTTCTGGCATTAGCTGATGAGAGCACCCGCTCAGCTGACCGATCAATAAAGGTATTGGTACCCGTCTTCTTGCCTCTCCGTGCCTCCTTGGTGTAATTAGGTAAGCTCCGGGGGGAAACGAGCCCTGTTTGGCTAACACTAGCAGCCCCTGTTGCTCTCCACGGACCCCTCTAGACAACATTGGTTCAGTTAAGAGGCTGCCACAACAACCACTGCTCCTCCGGTGGAAGGCAGATACTGCAATGCAGCCCCTGGAGTAAAGCAGACAGACTAGCCATGATGCCCTGGAACAGCGTCACGTGCTGAATTATTGCCCTGCTCCAAGGGGTGCAGTGATATGAGTGTAGTTATGTCATAATACATGCTATGGGAACCAAACCGCTGCAGCCTCCTGGGGTCATCTCAAAGGGATCCCATCGCCTTTACCCAGAGTTATCCAATATCATGTAGCAGCCCTTCTGAGACCTGACGACTGGAACAATCCTGGAAGAGGAGGAGACTGTGTCATAGATGTACAAGCAACACAGCCACCTTCTGTCTTATGTACCTTTGGTCTTACGTTATTAATCAAACTATACGTAGTGCTAATGCACCCCATAGTCCCTAGCCATCGTGCAGAGATGACCCGTGCCTGCCAATAGTTGGGGGACAGAGTGAGGGCAGCCGGCTTCAGCAGTGTTACTGAGCATGCTCAGTACAAGCCAAGCATCAAATCTGGAGGGGGGCACATGACCCCATATGCTCCTTTCTTCCCCTCCCCCCATGCATCACCTCTGGCATCATGGACAAAATTAAGGATGCAGGAACAGTTCTATATGTCTGTAAGCAGTCTCTTCTCTGTCTGAAATTTCCTCCTCTATGGGATTGCTCCCTGGAGATGTTTTTCCATGAAGCCATTGTGTTACTGGGGAAAGGCCAAGTTGAAGTGATGGGCCAGACAGTGGCAAGACTTGGCTTGTCCTTCCATAACTGTGGCCACCAAGACCTTCATCCATGGGACCGTCAGCCGGTGTCCCTTCAACGGCAGCTGTTGTGGTGAGTGAGTCATGGAGAAAGAGGTGACCTCTGAGATCTGCAAAACCCACAAAGGGCTGAGCCAAGGGACTTCTGACCAAGAATCAGAGAAGTGGAGAGCATGGAGCAGTGCTGAGAAGTGGCCTTGACCGCCAATAAGCAATGTGCTTGGTACTTAAACAAGATAACATAGACCTCCCCCACTACAGTTTAGTTCAGACCTGAGCAGTCCATGGAGCTGTATAAAAGGGAAACCTGAGCTGATGACAGAGAACATCTTGGGGTGCCAGGGGCCTGACACCCCCCTCAACCACCAGCCCCACACACAAGCTCAGCACCTAAAGGAGAATTTATGTTTCTCCTGAGATAAAATATCATCCCTGGAATTTAAGTCCACCCCACCCCGTCCCATCTGGCTGAGCTGTTTCCAAACTGTCTTCAGAGGATGAGCAAATCTGGCCATGTGAAAGTATCAGTTAGTGAATTGTAGATATTGGACTGAAAAAGAGCCCATTGGCCATCCACCCTTTCCACCTGCCGGGGCCTGATGGCTCCCACATCCTGGGGGCCAATTTAAACTCCCTGAAACCACTCTTCCTACCCCACCCCCCTCAAGGGAATCAGCTGGGGCTGAGGGGGTTTGCACTGAATGTAGGGAAGAGCAGGATGTGGCCCATTCTACGCTCCAGGTTCAATCTGAGTTTGGGGAGATGGGGGTGGGTCCTTTTCTGATCTGAACCATGTGCCCATCCCTGCCTGCTCAGAACTTCTAACACCTTCCCTCTGAGGCTATCAAAGCCCTTCGCAGTGGAGCTGTGCAGAGATGGACGTTCTGTTTCATGAAAGATTTGGAGATTTTTAAATTCTGGCTTCATTCAGAATCAGCGTGAAAAAGGGAAATTTCAGAATTCGCCGCGAAGGAGAATTCAGAGAGAATCAGACTGATCAGAAGGTTGTTGTTTTTTGTTTGCTCATTTTTCACCTTTTCAAAATTTCGACATGAACAGCCTTTTCAAAATGAGAACCCAGCCCCTTTCATTCTGAAAACGTCGAAACGGGGCATCTCGGCGCTGTCAGAAACGTGTTTCCTGCTTTTCTTTCCAAATGAAATCCTGGCAAAATCCACCTGATTTGGTGAAGCATCGATGTCGATGGAGCCCCATCTTCCAATGGCATATGGTTCCAGCTAGATATCCCTCAGCAGCTCCACTTCAGCTACAACCGTATCCTGACTTGTGCCCCTTGATTTCAGCAGGGGGAGTCCATGGAGAGTAAATCAGGGCCGAATTTGTCTTTGATTTATGCACACAGCACCCCCGTGTGTCCAGGGCAAGACGTGGGGCTCCCCCGTCTGGTGTCATTGGCTGGCCCAGGCTGTGTTAAACAGTCCAGAGCCTGGGAGCACCACAGGGTCTATCTGTATCCAGCAGCCTCCAAAAAGAATCCCCTTTATTCACTGTAGTAGGGAGGCTCTTTCCTTGGAGGTTGCAATCTGTAAGCACGTCTGAACCCTACTGCCTTGTAGATTCTGCAAAGCCAAGGTCCATGAATGCAGGGTGCTAGTTACCCGTGCCCTATTACACTGTTCAGAGCACCTTCCTAGGATCATTCCACCCTGGCTACGTTTGTGCTTGCATGGAGGAAGGGATCTAACATGCAGGCTCTCTTAATTGGAGAACCGTGTGTGAGACCAGCATGAAACCTGTCACATTCAGCAGCTGGCTGCCAGCGATTCTATACACTCACCGCTCTCCTAGCATGATCCACTACTCTAGGGACTAGGAACCTCCTGAACAGATCCTGCCACAAGTCCCACATTCCTGCCCGTGCCTTACCAAGCACGCTGCCCCAGCCTCATTAAACCCCCCAAGCCGCATCAGTACTATTTTGGAGGACAAAACTGGACTGAAACAGCTGAATGTCTGCTTTGGGAATGAAAGCATATGGCATCCAGCCCTCTGGCTAAGAGCCACGAGAGCATCTAATGTATCTTATTCTGCACTGGTTTCAGTCGTTAGCCATTGCTCACGGGAGGTGTTTTAAAGAGCTTGACAGAGCAGTGGGTTAGAGCTAGGGATGGGGAACCTCAGAGTTTAGCGCTTCAGTGTGGAGAAGTCCCCAAAGCCTGGATGATTCATTCCCAAACTAGAGAGACAGGCCAAATTCAACCCCCCCTTTCACTGTCAAAGGTGGAGGGGAATGAATCGGAACTCTCTGATCCAGACAGCCCCCATTGTTTCGGTTCCAGGTCACATCTGGGCTGCAGCTTAGGAATCCTGTTCTGAAGCGTATAGACTCACAGAACCACCAAAGATCTCTGAGGGATGGAGAACCCATCACCTGTTCTACCCTTCCTATGATGAACCTACCACCATGTGACTCCCCAGTGCACCATGCCACCCAGTTAGAGGAAAGAGTGCCTGGCATCATGGCAGATGTACTCTGGCCAAGGAGCCAGCCCCATAGGAGAGAATGAACTACAACTCCCAGGAGACAATGTGCCTCAATATGGAAATGCAGTTTAATGTTGAACTGATCCAAAATATTTTGATTTGGGTCAAACTAACCTGAAGCAAAATATATTTTTTAGGTTTTTCCAACAAAAAGAAAATAAAAAAACTTCAGCAAAATCAAATTTTTCCTGGTGAAAATTTCAGTTCTATGGAAATTGTGTTTTCTGTCGGGAAAATCAACGAGACAAAAAATTCCTGCCCAGCTCATGTGGCAATGAGTTCCAGAGGTTAATTAAGTGCTGAGGGGAGAAAGTGTTTGCTTTTATCAGTTTTAAATTTGTTGTCGTTTGGTTTCATTGATTATCCCTGTGCTCTTGCATTGTGAGAAAGGGACGTAGACACTATGATCTCAGCATTGTTCCATGCACTCTGATAGAACAACCTCTTCCAGGGACACACAGTGCCAAATACTACGTTCATTTACTCACAGCAACACCAGTGAAGGACGGTGTGAATCCTAGATATGCGCAAAACAGTCTCGCTGAAGTTTGGAAAGCTGGCGGTTGGAGCATTGCCACATTTTATTGCCAGTTCAGTTTTGGCCCTGGTGCGTATTTAGCTATCGGACTATTTTGCTTTTTCGTTGTCTGCACATCACACGCTTAAATTCCTAAGGACTGTGCTGGAGGCAGCGATAGATGAGTGCTTTGTGTTGAATTCAGGGGAGATGCCCAGAATGCTGGGCTCATGGAGACTCGACTTTCTTCCTTATTTCGGTCTTCTTTTGAGGGTGTTCCAGCTGCAAGCATCAGTGTGCGCTTTGTTGTATGGAAGCCTATCTGGAATCCGGTCTCCTTGGTACAACCCCTGCTAACCCAGAATGACTTCCTGTCTCCCTGTGGTAACAAGCCCACATACGGACACTAGTGAGTCTGCTACTGCCTGTGGTAAGGCCATGTCTACACTAGCGAACCGATGCAGCTGCGCCACTGTCAGACCACTCGTGTGGCCATTCACTCTATGCCAACGGGATGGGAGAGAAGCTCTCCCACCAACATAGCACTGTGCACACGAGCGCTTATGCCAGTGAAATGTATGTCGCTCGGGGGAGTTCACACCCCTGAGTGACAGACGTTTTGCTGACAGAAGTGGCAGTGTAGACATGGCCTTATAAGGAGCTGGTCCTTTAGCTCAGGCAGTTGCGGCTGCTCCTTTTAGTAAGTCACAGGCCCAGGCCCATTGGTGAGACATTTTGCCTTTTCAGTGCAAAAATGCAGTGGAAAATCTTTGCCGTTCAGTTTAAAACCCGTTGCCTTTCTGGCACATTGTTGAGCAAAATGGTTGTTCAGTAAGAAAACGTAAGAAATTTCATGGGGGTTTTTTCGCTACTGCATTTAACAAATACGATGATCATTTTTGGCTGGGGGGGAATAATTGCAGTGGGAGATTTTGCACCGCATGCATAGAGTCCGTGCTGCTGCTCATTGCAGCGCTGCAGCGAAGTCTCTGGCCCAGACTCAATGGGCTTTGCCTGTTTTCTGTTCTATTTTCTCCCCCTTCACATGGCACCAGCCGAGCTCCCGACGACTATCTCTGGGCATCTTAAAAAGCTGCAGATCTTGACATTTAATGAAGCTTCTCCAAGTAGCTCATTTGGAATGCAGAGCCGGCTGCTGATTCCACTGGGCCACCAGAGCTGTTCGTCGGGTGCCCTTGACAGCACCTGAGAGAGTCAGCACGCACTGGGGGAGGGGAGAGGAGAAGGGAAACACATTTCAATTACGAAATCAATGCATGAGAAGTATTTACCAGCCAGAACCTTGTTGCTCTTTGTACTAATAAAGCTGTCCCCTCTCCAGGAATGTTTCAGTGCCAGTTACCCAGAGAAGCTGCCTCATCAAGGAGTGTGAAGAGCATCTTTGTAAGTTCAGGAGGATCGCAGGTGGTAACAGCCAAGCGACGCTGGAACAAATCAGAGCCGCAGGGGTCAGCCATGTTCTGTCATATCCCAATCGGGTGCCTTAATTCTCTTTTCATCAAGTTCCTTTGGAAGAGGAAGGAAGCAGCATGGGCTAGTGGTTAGAGCAGGAGGCTGGGAAGCTCTGCTCTTGGAGTTTCTTGCTCAGGTAGATATCATTGCCCCTTTGGCCTGAGTGGTTGTCCAATATTCAGGGCTCTGCAGGTTGCATCTGTTAGGAAGGGAAATTGATCATAGAAGTCAGGGATATTCTTGTTCATTTTTACCAACTTCTGTTTCCTTGGACACAGTAGAAACTGCCAGCGGCTGCTTGTGTCCTTGCGCCGAAATCCTCAAGTCTGCCACTCCAGCAAGCACTGTGCCCAAGAAACTCTGTCTCTCTGCTCCTCTCAAGGTGACGCAACTCCTGATGGCTCTTTGCCTCCAACACACACAGCAAACCAATATCCTAGCCCCTGAGTCTGCAACTGGGGAAATCCCTCAGCCCATACAATTAGATGCCATGTGGTCTATTGTCTCTACTGTTTGCAGCTGTCTTCACTACGTAAACGGGCTTAATTGCTTCTTCCATTGAGCCGGAAAGAGAGTGTTTGGCACCCGTTGGCTTTAATGAAATCCATGATTGTCTCTGGAGCAAAGACACACACACACACACACACACACACACACCGTTGATGGCACCTATTATCACCGCTCGGAATAAGCAGGGCCCATGATGCAGGACAGTGGTGGATAGCAGGGGAATATGATGGGGGATCGGGAAGGTGGATGTGGATGGGTTTATGCAGCTTTGCCCCCCTCTTCCATTTCTCTGGGAGTGTAGTGGGACCAGAAGGGAAATCTGAATCAGGTTTAAAACTAGGCTTGGAAGGAATCAATTTTTATTGGTAAATGTCCATTTCATCACACACACACACACACACACACACACACACACACACACACACACACAACCAATGAAAAAATATTTACATTGATAATAATGGAAATCTACAGGTAGGCAAAGTAAGAAAAATGCTGCTTGTGAACTTATGAGAGTCAAAATCCAGTGATTTGGTCTCTTGAATGAGGCTTGTTACAAATGGGCTAGTGAATGAATAGTACAAACAGGGCTGATTTGTGGATTTAAGGACATTTACTTGGTATATTTTGACACGTGATATTGACATGCTGTGGTTTAACAGTTTATAAAGCTTTCACTTTTTCAGTCTCAATGCCTACTGCCGTTAAATAGTGACCTGCCCGTCCCATGATTTCCTGTGACTATGAACATTTGACTAGAGAGAGAAAAATGTATAAAACTCGTAATTTCCCACAACTGTGAACATTTAATTTTTTTAAAGATTTTTTTTATCAATTATTTTTAAAAAAGCTATATTATCTGACAAAATTATAAAAAATACAACCCAGATTCTGCCAAGCCTATTAATAAACAACCAGGATAGGGGAGAATGACTTCTGTGAACCTGGCTGGGAGTTTGGGATGATTGCCAGCTTTCTGGGCCAAGGCAGAACATGTTTCTTCCAGCTGGTATCTAATGTGCTTTCTCCGGTTCCCTTAGAGCTCGTCACTTCCCTGCATTCCCTGCTGGCGTGATTCACAGACGGGGCAGAGTATATCATCCTCATGACTGACTGCTGCTTTATGTAAATGGCACTCACATACCTGGTGATGGGCCTGTAAGAGACAGCATTTGAAGAAAGCATGAAACAAATCTAAATTAGCATCCAACACCTTTTCAACCCAAGTTAAACACAAACCGTTTGCTGGTACCTCTTTTCTCCCGCACAGCCAAGGCCCTTCTCAGCGTCTTTCACACTGAAGGATCCCAAAGCACCTCAACAGTTTAAAAACAAAAAAACGCTGGTATATGAAGTAGACACCGAGATCATTCCATTGGCTGCAGAAATGAAGCAAGTTATGCAGGGGACGGCGGGGGAAGTACAGCCACTGTTTAACACAGCAGAGTACCCACATGTACCAGTTTAAGACAGGAAGTGAAGACTGAAATGTGCCACATATAAGGAAAATGAATTTAAGGAGCAGAGCTGGACCAGGGTCATTGTGATTCCTGTGATCACTGCTCATTATGCCAATCATAATTGTCTCACGCTACCTCGTGCACCCTCTGTCTGCCTGTATCCACCTATTGTCACTTGTAGGCTTTATACAGTATTTACATTGTAAGCTCTTTGGGCCAGGGCCTGTCTTTTTGTTTGGTGTGTGTCCAGTGCCTAGCACCATAGGGCCCTGATCCCTGAAAGAGGCCTTCAGACACTACCACAACATAAGTATTTATGATAATCCTTAGTCTCTGCTAGGAAAGTATCATGGAACCTTTAACGACCACAGGTGGGCAGGACCTTGGTTTCACATCTCTCCTAAAAGACTGCCCCGCCGCAGCAGGTTGTTAATCTCCTGCAACCACAATGAATTACCAAGGATCATTACCCAAACGGCTGGAATTATGAATTCTGCATATTGCCAAGGCCTGACTGCAATAAACACAACTGCTCACTGGCTGCTCAGTAGCAGAGCAATTGCTGCACTTGGCAGATGAAACCCAGCTCTGGACTTTCCTACAGGCAAGAGGTAATACATTTGGCCTTTTCCAGCATGCACACTGGGCTCACTAACGAAATCTGCTGCACATTTAGCTCTTACGGTGATCCTAGCAAAAGAAGACCCTCTAGCAAGAGTCTGTTCTCTCTGATCCAGTGGCTGGGGAGGGGCTGGGGAACAATGACCAAATAAAACATTACTATCTTGAAGAGCTACTGTAAGCTGGTGGCAAGCCAGTGTCTGAGGCCTCAGGTGGTTTGTGAGCAATGGGCAATCACAGAGGGAAATGATCTATTGCAGAGGTAGGCAACCTATGGCACGTGTGCTGAAGGCGGCACACGAGCTGATTTTCAGTGGCACTTACACTGCCCGGGTCCTGGCCACCGGTCCGGGGGGCTCTGCATTTTAATTTAATTTTAAATGAAGCATCTTAAAAATTTTAAAAACCTTATTTACTTTACATACAACAATAGTTTAGTTATATATTATAGACTTAGAGAAAGAGACCTTCTAAAAACATTAAAATGTATGACTGGCACGCGAAACCTTAAATTAGCGTGAATAAATGAAGACTCGGCACAGCACTTCGGAAAGGTTGCCGACCCCTGATCTATTGCATGGGCGTTCAGTCTTGGGGGTGGGAGGTGATCTGGGGTTGTGGTTTCAGGGGTCTGTGACCAGCTTCCATTTCTTTCGTGACTAGATTGGGAAGGGGGGGGGGAGAGAATCTGGAAACGTATGAAACTCTTTTCTCTTGTAACATGGAGTGAGGGTGTGGAAAGATTGGGAGCCCACTGATCTAGTGGACCCTCCAGTCTCGCTCTTGGGCAATTTTGTGCTGTTCCGTACTGGACTGTTCTCTAGTGATCTCTCCAGACTAGTAGTAACCATAGAAATGTAGGGCTGGAAGGGACATCAATAGGTCATATTCCCCTGCATTGACGCAGGACTAAGTATTATCTAGACCAGGGGTCGGCAACCTTTCAGAAGTGGTGTGCCAAGTCTTCATTTATTCACTCTGATTTAAGGTTTCGCGTGCCAGTAATACATTTGAACTTTTTAGAAGGTCTCTCTCTATATAATATATAATTAAACTATTGTTGTATGTAAAGTAAATAAGGTTTTAAAAATGTTTAAGAAGCTTCCTTTAAAATTAAATTAAAATGCAGATCTTATCAGTTTAGTGTGATCCTTGCCCTTGCTTTTCTTTGCTGAGTTTTCCAATGTCTGGCACGTATTTGGATACTTTAAGCTGCACACAGGCTTCTGAGTGATCAGTTGTTAACTGGCTCCGAGAGGGACAGAGGACAGATTTCATGTGTGAAAATACCTGTTCACACAGGTATGTGGATCCAAATGCTGAAAGCATTGCAAACGCAATTTTCTTCAAACAGTTAAATTTCCCTGGCAGGGACATCCAGCCGGTCAGAATAGAGGCCCCCTGATCTCTCTCAGTAGCTTTAAGTGCATTCCGCAGATCTCCAAACTTTGATGCCCACAATTCTGAGCTTTTTAACTGAATGAGCTGCATTTTGAAATCTTCAACACCCATCCACTGAAATACAGACAAATCCAGGTCGCTTTCGTTGAACTTTTCAGGTTTAATTAGAAAAGAAAGCATTGGGCCAAATCGCTGGAAATCTTGAAATCTGTCAGAAAATTCTGATTCCAGTTCTTGCATGTACATTCCAATCTCACTGACAGTGCAACATGTCGATAGCTCTTTTATGTATTGGAAATAGCAGAAAGTCGAAGTTCAAATATCCCGAGAAAAAACTGCTAGTTTTACAACAAATGCCTTCCAGGCACGATCCAGAACCGTTTGCCCTGGAGACGGAGGTTGAGTTTGTTTAGGAGAGCGGTGATGTCAGTTAGAAACATGAGCTTACACAGACATTTGTCATCATCTAGTTTGGGGTAGTTTTGTCCTTTTTCCGACAAAAAGGCCTTGATTGCATCAAAACAGTTTACAAAGCGCACCAAAACCTTGCCACAACTTAGCCGCCCAATGTTGCTGTGAAGTGAAATGTCATTACAAGCACTGTCCAGCTCTTCTAGCAGTGCTTGAAACTGTCTGTGAGTCAAAGCAGATCGAGCAACAAGGACATTCACAATTTGTACCACTGTAGTCATCACATATTAAGCTCTGAATTAGAAATTTTAGCACACAGGTTTTCTTGATGGATGATACAGTGAAATTTGACTGTCGGGCAGCCAATTTGATCTTCAAGTAACTTTACAAATCCCTTCTGTTTTCCGACCATGGCAGGAGCACCATCTGTTGTCACACACAATATTTTTCTGATATCAACTCCTCGTTCTTCAAAATGGTTTACAAAACTTTCCGCTATATCTTCCCACTGTGTTGTGCCATGCAGGGGTTTTAGGCAACAAAGTTCCTCTTGGATTTCATCGGAAGCACAATATCTTGCAACAACTGCCAAACGTGGAACGTCATTTATATCCACGCTCTCCTCAACTGCAACGCTAAACACTGCTGTTTCCCCTATTTGTCTGACTTTTTTTGAGTTTTAGGTCATTGAAGATCTTCTGGTTAAGCCAGGATTGTCTCTTACCCTACACATTGGGATAGTTGCTCTTGTGCTCTTAATGTCTCCTTAAAAAACTGCAAACTCTCCTGAACTCTTTTTTCCTGTAGACTTGCTTCCCTGCCAATTCCCAGAGTTTGCTAAAGTTGGCCTTCTTGAAGTCCATTGTCTTTATTGTGTTGTTTTGCCTCCTATCATTCCTTAGAATCATGAACTCTATCATTTCGTGATCACAGTTTCACCCAAGCTGCCTTCCACCTTCAAATTCTCAACCAGTTCTTCCCAATCTGTCAGCATCAAATCTAGAACAGCCTCTCCTCTAATTGCTTTCTCCGCCTTGTGCAATAAAAAATTGTCTCCAGTGTATTCCAAAAACCGTGTTGGATAATCTGTGCCCTGCTGTGTTATTTTCCCAACAGATGTCTGGGTAGCTGAAGTCCCCCTCACCACCAAGTCCTGTGCTTTGGATGATTTTGTTAGTTGTTTGAAAAAAGCTTCATCCACCTCTTCTTCCTGGTTAGGTGTTCTATAGCGCACCCCTACCATGACAGCACCCTTGGTTTTTTACCCTTTTTATCCTTATCCAGAGACATTCAATAGGTCTGCCTCCCACTTCTCTCTCAACCTCAGTGCAAGTGTAAACATCTTTGATATACAAGACAACACCTCCTCCCTTTTTCCCCAGCCTGTCCTCCTTGAACAAGCTGTATCCTTCTATACCAATATTCCAGATATGTTCCACCATGTGATGCCCGTTATGTCACAATTGTGATTATTCACTAGTATTTCTAGTTCTTTCTGTCTATTCCCCATACTTCTTGCCTTANACACCGTGCAAACTTGTAACTTCCTTCTGTGGCTTGATTTTTACTTACACTTAAGCATTTAAAAACACTGCTTTGCTTCTCATATCCTGCTACTGCCTTTTTGATCGATTCAGTCTTGTCTGCTTCATCAAGAAAGGTTTTCTCATGCTTCGTTTGAAAATGTCGTGGAACACTTGATGTGCGACAAACAACACTTTCACAACAGAAAGCACAAACAGCACGGTCCTTCTTTTGAATAAATCCAGATGTGTCTGTCAAAGAATGGACATCTAACTTTGCTTTCTTAGGAGCTGACATTTTGTCAAATGTACCCCTCAACTTACAGGGGGGGAAAAAATCGCGACAGACGGCACGTACAATGACAAACACAATGCGCTGTTCCACGTGACGTGATAGTGATGTAAGCAGCAAATCAGGACTTAAAAATATCCCAGTACAGTGGCGCTGGAACAATTTTAAAGATAGGGGTGCTGAGCTACACCCCCTCTTGCCCCTGTCTCCACCTCTCACTGCCCCAGGCTGGGGCCAGTGGGCCACAGCTGGGGGCGGCTGCAGAGCCCCGGGCCAAGGCCAGGAGCAGAGCCCCGGGCCAGCGGCCAGGACCCCAGGATGGCAGCAGAGCCCCCGGGACCGGTGGCTGGGATTGGCAGCGGGCTGAGCAGGGCCGACGGATGGGACCCCGGGTGGCAGAGGGCAGCGCCCAGGACTCCAAGATGGCAGCAGAGCCCCTGGGACTGGTGGTCGGGACCCGAGCAGTGTGAGTGCCACTCAAAATCATCTCGCATGCCGCCTTTGGCACACGTGCCATAGGTTGCTGACCCCTGATCTAGACCATCCATGTCAGGTGTTTGTCTAACCTGCTCTTACAAACCTCCAATGATGGAGATTCCACAACCTCCCTAGGCAATTTATTCCAATTCTTAACCACTCTGACAGTTAGGAAGTTTTTCCTAATGTCCAACCTAAATCTGCCTTGCTGCAATTTAAGCCCATTGCTTATTGTCCTGTCCTTAGTGGCTAAGGAGAACAATTTATCACCCTCTTGTTTATAACAACCTTTTACGTACTTGAAGACTGTTATTATGTCCCCCCTCAGACTTCTCTTCTCCAGACTAAACAAACCCAGGTATTTTTCAATCTTCCTTGTAGACCAGGTTTGCTGGACCTTTCATCATTTTTGTTGCGCTTTTCTGGACTTTCTTCAATTTGTCCACATCTTTCCTGAAGTGTGCCCAAAACTGGACACAACATTCTAGCTGAGGCCTTATCAGTGCTGTGTAGAGTGGAAGAATTACTTTTTGTGCTGGCTTACAACACTCTTTCTAAGACATACCAGAAAGATGTTTGCTTTTTTTGCAACAGCATTACGTTGTAGACTCATATTTAGTTTGTGATCCCCAGTTTGTAAGCCCCAGATCCCTTTTTGTGGTACTCCTTCCTAGGCAATCATTTGTCATTTTGTATTTGTACAATTGATTATTCCTTCCTAAATGGAGTATTTTGTATTTATCCTTATTGAATTTCATCCTATTTACTTCAGACCATTTCTCCAGTGTGTCCAGATCATTTTGAATTCTAACCCTAGCCTCCAAAGCACTTGCAACCCCTCCCAGCTTGGTATCGTCCACACATTTTATAAATGTATTCTCTGTGCCACTATCCAAATCATATATGAAGATATTGAATAGAACCAGACCCAGAACAGATTCCTGTGGGACAACTCAATATGTCCTTCCTGCTAGATAGTGAGCCACTGATAACTACTCTCTGAGTATGCTTTTACAACCAGTTGTGCACCCACCTTATAGTAGGTTCATCTAGGCTATATTTCTCTAGTTTGTTTGAGGTCATGTGAGACAGTATCAAAAGCCTTACTAAAGTCAAGATATACCACATCTACCACTTCCCCCCTATCCACAAGGCTTGTTACCCTGTCAAAGAAAGCTATTAGGTTGGTTTGCCATGATTTGTTCTTGACGAATCCACATTGACTTTTACTTGTCACCTTATATTCTTCTAGGTACTTACAGACGATTGTTTGACTATTTGCTCCAATATCTTTCCGATATTAAACTGGCTGATCTATAATTCCCTGGGTTGTCCTTGTTCCCCTTTTTATAGATAGGTATTCTATTTGCCCTTTTCCAGTCCTCTGGGGTCTTTCCAGTCCTCCACGAGTTCTCAGAGATAATCACTAATAGCTCAGGCCTGGTCTACACTAGAAAATTAGGTCGGTTTCACTATGTCAGTCAAGGGTGTGAAAAATCCACAGCCGTGAGCAGCATAGTTAAGCTGACCTAAATCCCCATGTAGACAACGCTAGGTCGATGGAAGAATTCTTCACTCAACCTAGCTACCACCTTCAGTGTAGACAGCAACTCCTCTCAGCATAATTGCTGTCTACACTGAAGCATTTTAAGTGTAGAAAAGCCCTCAGAGATCTCTTCAGACAGCTCTTTGAGTGTTCTAGGATGTATTTAATCAGGCCCTGCCAACTTGAAGACATCTAACTTGTTATTCTTAAGTAATTCTTAACTTGTTCTTTTCCTATTTTAGTCTCAGATACTATCCCATTTACACTGCAGTTCATTATGTTAGTCATCCAATCACGGCTAACTTTTCTGGTGAAAACTGAAACAAAAGGTGTTTAACACTTTGGCCATTGCTGCATTTTCTGTTATTGTCTTTCCCTCCTCACTGAATATTGAGCCTACCTTGTCCTTGGTCTTCCTCTTGCTTCTAATGTATTTATAGAATGTTTTCTTGTTATCCTTTATGACCCTCGTTAGTTTAATCTCGTTTTGTGCCTTGACCTTTCTAATTTTGTCCCTACGTGCTTGTGGTTCTATTTTTTTTTTATATTCATCCTTTGTAATTTCTCCTCGTTTCCCCTATTTGTCTGACTTTTTTTGAGTTTTAGGTCATTGAAGATCTTCTGGTTAAGCCAGGGTTGTCTCTTACCCTACACATTGGGATAGTTGCTCTTGTGCTCTTAATGTCTCCTTAAAAAACTGCAAACTCTCCTGAACTCTTTTTTCCTGTAGACTTGCTTCCCTGCCAATTCCCAGAGTTTGCTAAAGTTGGCCTTCTTGAAGTCCATTGTCTTTATTGTGTTGTTTTGCCTCCTATCATTCCTTAGAATCATGAACTCTATCATTTCGTGATCACAGTTTCACCCAAGCTGCCTTCCACCTTCAAATTCTCAACCAGTTCTTCCCAATCTGTCAGCATCAAATCTAGAACAGCCTCTCCTCTAATTGCTTTCTCCGCCTTGTGCAATAAAAAATTGTCTCCAGTGTATTCCAAAAACCGTGTTGGATAATCTGTGCCCTGCTGTGTTATTTTCCCAACAGATGTCTGGGTAGCTGAAGTCCCCCTCACCACCAAGTCCTGTGCTTTGGATGATTTTGTTAGTTGTTTGAAAAAAGCTTCATCCACCTCTTCTTCCTGGTTAGGTGTTCTATAGCGCACCCCTACCATGACAGCACCCTTGGTTTTTTACCCTTTTTATCCTTATCCAGAGACATTCAATAGGTCTGCCTCCCACTTCTCTCTCAACCTCAGTGCAAGTGTAAACATCTTTGATATACAAGACAACACCTCCTCCCTTTTTCCCCAGCCTGTCCTCCTTGAACAAGCTGTATCCTTCTATACCAATATTCCAGATATGTTCCACCATGTGATGCCCGTTATGTCACAATTGTGATTATTCACTAGTATTTCTAGTTCTTTCTGTCTATTCCCCATACTTCTTGCCTTAGTATACAGACAGTAGATTTACCCTCTATATTCCCTCTTGTCTCACCTTTGTCCCTGTGTGATTGCTCATGCCCCCCCCCCCAGTTCCCAACCCTTCACCCACGTCTCCATGTTTTAGATTTACCGAAGGGATGGTGTTTCCCCCATTTCACTCAGAAGACTCTGTTCCAGTCTAGCAGAGCTCCCTCCTATCTGGAAGATCTTCCTGATGCAGCCCATGTTTACCTTCCCTTGACCCTGTTCTCCTGCCCCTTCACCTTGGTCCAGGTGCCTTCTCCGTCACTGTTCACTGAACAGCACAGCACGTCGATAAAGGGCCAGATGCTGCTACCCAGGCCCTCACACACCTTTCAGAGTACCATCCTTCATTGAAAACCAATGGGACTACTTGAGAGGTAAGGTCCTATTCCGTGTGTGGGTAAGGGGATTGGACCTGGGCCCAAAGGAAACACAAAGAGGAGATGGGCTGGAGCTGCCAAGTNTCACCACCAAGTCCTGTGCTTTGGATGATTTTGTTAGTTGTTTGAAAAAAGCTTCATCCACCTCTTCTTCCTGGTTAGGTGTTCTATAGCGCACCCCTACCATGACAGCACCCTTGGTTTTTTACCCTTTTTATCCTTATCCAGAGACATTCAATAGGTCTGCCTCCCACTTCTCTCTCAACCTCAGTGCAAGTGTAAACATCTTTGATATACAAGACAACACCTCCTCCCTTTTTCCCCAGCCTGTCCTCCTTGAACAAGCTGTATCCTTCTATACCAATATTCCAGATATGTTCCACCATGTGATGCCCGTTATGTCACAATTGTGATTATTCACTAGTATTTCTAGTTCTTTCTGTCTATTCCCCATACTTCTTGCCTTAGTATACAGACAGTAGATTTACCCTCTATATTCCCTCTTGTCTCACCTTTGTCCCTGTGTGATTGCCCATGCCCCTCCCCCGCAGTTCCCAACCCTTCACCCACGTCTCCATGTTTTAGATTTACCCAAGTGATGGTGTTTCCCCCATTTCGCTCAGAAGACTCTGTTCCAGTCTAGCAGAGCTCCCTCCTATCTGGAAGATCTTCCTGATGCAGCCCATGTTTAGCTTCCCTTGACCCTGTTCTCCTGCCCCTTCACCTTGGTCCAGGTGCCTTCTCCGTCACTGTTCACTGAACAGCACAGCACATCGATAAAGGGCCAGATGCTGCTACCCAGGCCCTCACACCCCTTTCAAAATACCATCCTTCATTGAAAACCAATGGGACTACTTGAGAGGTAAGGTCCTATTCCGTGTGTGGGTAAGGGGATTGGACCTGGGCCCAAAGGAAACACAAAGAGGAGATGGGCTGGAGCTGCCAAGTATGGACTTCCCAAAGCTCAGGGGCTAGAGGTTGGATCTCAGGGATGCAGGAGGAGAATCTGCATGTTGAGTGCAGATGATAGAGACATAGACGAAGAAAGCCATAAGGACTGGGCGGTGTCATAGATTAAGGCCAGAAGGGACCACTATGCCCATTTAGTTGGACTCCCTGCACAACACAGGCCGGAAACCCCATCCACTAACTTCTGCATCAGCCCTATAACTTCTGCTTGAGCTACACTGTCTCTTGTTGAAAAGATATCCAGTCCTGATTTAACGACTAGAGGTGATGGAGGAGCCATCACATCCCTTGGTAAGTTGTTCCAATGGTTAATTACGCTCACTGTTAAGTGTGCATCTTATTTATGGTCAGAGTTTGTCTAGTTCATCTTCCTGCCATGGGATCTCATTTTTCTTCCGGATTAAAGAGGTGTCTATTATCAGACATCTCTTCCCCATGTAGGTATCCGTAGATTGTGATCAAGTCACCTCTTAACCTTCTCTGTGATAAACTAAATAGATTGAGCTTCTGTAGTCTCTCCCTATAAAAGAGGTTTTCTAGACCTCGAATCATTTTTGTAGCTCTTCTCTGAATGCTTTCCAATTTCTCAGCACCCTTTCTGGAGTGTGGACACTGGAGCTGGGCCACTCACCCTAGCCTGTGACCTGTGCTGATTCTCACCTCACTGCCTTGGCCGTACAATTGCAGGCTATATGGCAGATGGGTTCAGGTGGGCTTAACAGATGTTCTTCACTCAGCGCTTCACAGGAAATCCCAAATACCCAGGTTTTCCAGCCAGGTTTTCCAGCCAGTTCCTGAGTTGCTCTGGCATCAGCATCACAGTAGTACTGGTTCTCTTGTCCTATGCTGAATCCAGTATAAGAAAAGGAATAACCTATTTGCACCACAAAGATAGGGTATAGCAGGCCCTGTAGAGGGAAAAACCTGTCCTCTGGGGCTTTCCCAGCTGTGGTCCCTTTAAGGATGGGTGGGCCCCTCTACCAACTCTACCTTGCCAGCACTTCCTCCCATTTCCCATCACCTGAGACCCCCAAGGAGCCACCACAATGCTACTGCCCTTTAATTGTCTTTAAATTCACACTCCCCGGCCCTAAATCCAACCCCTGGCTCTGAGGGGTGCAGCTCTCTGCCCAGCCATCTGGGGCTACTTTGGTACCAGTTCAGCTTACCGGCTTCTGAGTCGCTTTCCCCCAGCACCGGCTCTGTTGGTCACAGCAGCTGCTTCCATGGGGCTTTCCCAGTTCGACCATGGGCCAGCACAGCTGCCTCTCTACTGGGATGTTTCTCCTCCTCTCAGCCCTGCTCCAGGTCAGCTGCTTCCCCCTTGCCTGCAGGGGCTGCTGTTGCTGGACTCAGCTCTCCCGGGGTGATTTACCAAGGCCAGCTGCCTGGCCTTCCCTCTTCCCTACTAGGCTGCTGCTTCCAGCTGGCTGCTCACATACTCTGTCCTCTCGCCTGCTCCTGGTCACTCTGGGTTACACGGTGGCTTCTCTTGCATGGGTTCTTACCTAGCACCCTGTCCCCTGCTATTAGCCCAACCCAGATGACCTCTGGCTCTTTACGTTCCAGCTCATCCCAAGGTGGTGGTGGTGCTGCAGGCACCCAGGATCCAATCGGATCCACAACTGCTTTAGACCCAACTTTCAGAGGATTGCTGGAGAGACTCTTGAATTTACGAGCCGCTCAGAGGGTGGGTGTGGTCCCAATCTGCTGGCTTTGTCTATCAGGTCACCACGTCTGTGTGGAAATCCAGTTCTCTGATTAGTGAGAAGGGCCCAGATCCACAAAGGTATTTCAGCTCCTAATTCCCATTCAGATCAATGGGAGTTGGGAGGCTCAGTACCTTGGTGGATCTGGGCCAGGGTGCGATTGTTCTTTTGGCGGAGTGGCTAAAATCTGGGAGGTGGGGTTATAGATTGTTACAAACTCACGGCAGTCTAGGAACCTGGTGATTATCATCAGGTCCACTTCATGGGGACAGCAGGGACAGAACTCATTCCATCCTGCTTCCCAACCTGTAGTAAAGGAAAATCTCCATTAGTTAGCAGTACAGGGCCAAACAAGACACAGTAGAACAGTTCTGATTCCATCCAGTAGAGGGCAGCGGCTTGCGCGCACGCTAACCAACTCATTGACAGTGTATTTTGAAATCGACAAGCCAGCACAATGCAATGGCGATTTAAAGGAATCTTTTCACTTCTAATGAAAGAAAGGGGAATTTGTAACCAGAGAGGTGTGGTAATAAAAGATTATTATTATAATAATAACCCGTAGACTGCAGCGAATTAAAACTGTTCTCCAGAATTAGGAGCTGTCAGTAATTATAGCTTAGCTCAGCAATGATGCTATTTAAATGTAATGTGTTTAAAGTGCAGTTGATAGAAATAACTCGATTGTGCAATTACAGGGCCCAGAGGGGCTGTTCTGTCTATCTAGGTATCTAGACCACGCTCAGCACGGTGGTATCTGTGGGTCTTTCTTAGGGAAATGGCATAGCATCATTATTAATTGTGTTCATTTGTTTAGCATTGACAGTATGCTCGGGCATTGTACACAACACCAGAACAAAGGAATAGAGACAGTCCAGGCCCCCAAAAGATTTTGCTCTGGAAGACGCAGAGAAGAGGATGTATCTTTTTTACCATGCTTTATATAATTATTACTGTAGGTTTTCATCTCATGAACATTGCAGTGGTTCTGGATAGAGAGGCAGTATGGTCCAGTGGTTAAAGTGCTAGCCTGGGTTATGAGACAACTGGGTTCAATTCTGTGCTGTCATGGATTCCCTTGGGTGTCAATGGGAGTTAGGCACCTAAATACCTTTTAAAAATCTGTTCTCCACCTATAAAATGGGGGTAATGGAACTGCCCTGGGTGTTGGGAGGATATAGACATTAAAGATTGTGTTTGGATCAGGTGCCGTGATAACGGGGGCTGCCACAGGGTGACCAGCCCCTTTAAGGGGCTGGTGGGGCCAGCCACAACTATGCCATAATTAATTTGCAGCTTCCCAGTCTGAAAGCATGGGGCTAAGGCAGGTCAGGTGACAGCTTAATGGGCACCAGGATCTTATGAAAGGAGCGAGAGTGAGTGGGCTGGCTTCTGTGGAAGGCCGTGAGCCAGGGTCTGTAGGAGGCTGGGTACCTCAGGGGCCCTGTGCTCTATACCGAACGAAGGAATAGAGCCCAAAAGGGGCTGGGAATGGGGGAGCAGCCTGGGGGCCGAGAGCTCTGCCCCAGAGCCAGAAAGAATCAAGGGCAGTCCAGAAAGGAGCTGGGAACAGGGCCTAGAGGGCGGGCTGAAGAAAAGCCGCTGAAGGGCAGAAGGACCTTTTTGTTTGTAGGGACTCTTTGAGTTGGACTTTTGCTACCCCAGAAGGCGTTATGTTTGTTTGTGACTTGCCACATCTCCAGCACAGACTGGGGTGTGGAGAGCTGAGGAGACCCACCTCGGGGAAGGAAACTGAGGCAGGAAGTTCTGGCAGCACCTTGCCTGGCCAGCAGAGGGTGCGGCTGTGACTGGGGCTATGTAAATACCTCCGATAACTATGGTCTTGTGACTTGAATGGGTGTTGGGTGCATGTGGCATTGAGGCCACATGCACCCGCAGCTGGTCAGGGGACCTTTGCTGGTAGCCTCCTCTTCTGCAGAGAAACGGAGGCCTTCAGTTTCCAGGGCTGCCTGCGGTGCCTTCCACACGGGCTGAATTATTCTCTTCCCAGTCTGACATGGTTCAAATCCGTGTTGTCGAATGTGGGGGCATTGTGCTGGGAGGGTTGCGTGGATTGCTGTGGGTGGCAAATGAAGGGTGTGTGCTGCAATACAGGGCTACGCTTGTCTAAGGTTATTGTGTGTGCTGGTTGTGTTGTTGGGTGGGCAGTTGTGTTGGTGTGTGTCTGGGCGGGTTGTGCCAGGAGATTTGTGTGGATTTGTGTGGGTGGCAGTTGGGCCAAATAATCCATCATTTGTGCAGCCTAAAACTATAATGGGGTTCAAAGAAGAACTAGCTCAGTTCCTGGGGATAGGTCCATCAATGGCTATTAGCCAAGATGGGCAGAGATGCAGCCCCATGCTCCGAGTGTCCCTAGCCTCTGACTGCCAGAAGCTGGGACGCGAGGACAGGGGATGGGTCACCCAATGATTGCCTATTCTGTTTACTCCCTCTGAAGCACCTGGCATTGGCCACTGTTGGAGGACTGGATACTGGGCTAGATAGACCATTGGGCTGACCCGGTATGGCCGTTCTTATGTCTCCCTCATACAATGAATAAATTGTTGCATGCAAATTGGTTGAGTTACCTCTGCTATCAAAATGAGCTTAGGCTCTTGGTGTGGCATAGATTTTAGATTCATAGATTCTAGGACTGGAAGGGAGCTTGAGAGGTCATCGAGTCCAGTCCCCTGCCCTCATGGCAGGACCAAATACCGTCTAGACCATCCCTGATGGACATTTATCTAACCTACTCTTAAATATCTCCACATGCCTAAGTGTAGCTGTACACTGTACGGGGGTAATTCACAAACTCAGAATAGCTGACAATTTAAAAACTGGCCCGTGAAACCCAGTGATACGTCACCCTGGTGCTGTTCTGAACAAACAGAACTCTCTACCATGCCTGTAGCAGCTTCCGTGGATTCACATTGTCTCTACAGACAGTCTAGACTTCAGAGCAGTACAGAGACCGTGACAATCCTGGAATCATCTCCTATCGATGAGAACCCCCAGACTTATGATAGCAAAGATCTAAGAAACACACAAACAAAATCCCACGTTTTGGGAAGGATACCCTCATGCTGTAATTAACGAGTCAGGAAGAGACTTTCTCAGGCGGCAGTTGGTTCCGTAAATGCCTATTGTATGGTTTCTTGCACCTTCCTCTGACACATCTGGTACTGGCCACAGCCAGGAGACAGGATTCTGGACGAGACGGACCTCTGATCTGATCTGGTGAGTTGCCACACTGCTAATATGCTTCTTACTCTGCAAGGAACAAATACAGACAGTCCTTGCCTCAAAAAGCTCACCATCTAGAAGACACCGTCAGACGGCAGGACACCGCGAGAGAGCTAGAGGGTGGCGTCATCTTAGAGTATTTGAGATCAGATTCCTCTAGTCTTTGGGCAATTGGACTGACCTGGGTTACTGCTTGCGGGTTCACAAGCGTGAGCTCTTAAGGGAGAGAACGAATGAGACGAGACCCAAGGAACTATGATGTTCCAAAGGGAGATTGAGAGGAGAAATCCACATGCACTCGGAGAATTCTTACCTGGGTGGTAAATCCTCAAAGGCACCATATGCACTGATTTGCTGACATAGCCTCTAGGGCAGTTTAATATCAGACCGATTTGAAAATTTCCCAAATTCAATTTTTCAACTACATTTTTCATCAACATTTTGCCCAAATCTAACAATTTTTTTGGGGGTGGGGGGGGAAAATTGGAATTTTCTTACCAGCTGTAGAAAGGGGTTGAAATTTGTTCTGCACTTTGACAAATTTCATCCAAATTTTGACTCAAAAGAAATTTTTATGGAACTTTTCAGAATCTTTCCCCCCCCCCGCCCCAACCAGCTCCATTTTTATACCTTTTGTCTCCGGACTGGCAATTCTGGATGACGACTGGAGAGAATCCATTCACATCAGGAGGCTGGGTGCCTCCCGGGAGAATAAAGATTGCACAGCGGCTGAAAATCAGAGGCATCAACATGATGGATCCCAAATCCCTTCTAACGGCGGGGCAGTTTGCATCCAAACATCATGGCTCAGGCTCAGCTTCACCACTCAACTAAGCTGTGGTCCAGCCACCAGTCCAGCATCTATCAGCACAGTCAGATGTCTGCCGGCCACGTTACAGTTCGTCCTCTGGCTCCCAGTTTGACACGTCTATACAGGACCTTGGACTCAAACACTAGCACAAGAGGAATCCAGGTCATATGGAATCAGACTTCTGTTTAAGAAATACCAGAACAGAGCGTGCAATAGTCTAGAGCAGGGGTGGCCAACCTCTGGCTCCGGAGCCACATGCGGCTCTTCAGAAGTTAATAGGCGGCTCCTTGTCTAGGCACCGGCTCCGGGGCTGGAGCTACAGGTGCCAACTTTCCAATGTGCCGGGGGGTGCTCACTGCTCAACCCCTGGCTCTGCCACAGGCCCTGCCCCCACTCCACCCCTTCCCCTTCCCTCAGCTGGCCGTGCCTTCCCTCCTTCCCCCCCCCCCCAGGCCTCCTGCATGCCACAAAACAGCTGATCGGAAGGTGCGGGGAGGGAGGGGGAGGCGCTGATTGGCGGGCTGCTGGTGGGCGGGAGGTGCTGGGAGTGGGGGGCGGGGGAGGGAGCTGATGGGAGGGCTGTTGATGTATTACTGTGGCTCTTTGGCAATGTACATTGGTAAATTCTGGCTCCTTCTCAGGCTCAGGTTGGCCACCCCTGGTCTAGAAACCGGTCTGGGTTTCCAGTGGGCCTGTGCTGCATGATCGTGTCAGGACAGCACAAAACTCAGTGGCTTTTCCTGCTTTGACTGAATACCAGGCCCAACTCGGTGATTTGGGGGGAGATTTGCAAACATTATTATCCCCATTATCCAGAACTTTGCCCAGCCTTTTTGGACGCTCCTCTGAACTAGACTTTGTATCAAGCCTATGCCTGAGCCCGAGCCACAGATCCAAACATCCTGGGCGAACCTTGGCCTCGGGTCGCAATCTGAACCCCAATCTGGATCTGGTCCCCACCTCCACGACGAGTTGAATTAGAGCCCAGCCTAGGGGTGTCCCGGAAGTGCAGGGTGTTGAAAACCCAGGTCCCAGTTCCACAGCGTGAATCCATTTCTATTGCTGAGGTTCAGTAGTTAATACCTGAAAATTCTGGATCTTTGCAGGGAGCGACTGGCTGAGAAATAAGCACTTTCTGCATGATACTGACTCACACAAGCTGTCGGCAGTTTGTCTCTGTCTTTGGCTGCTGTATGCAAGGGCCTGGCACATCACAGCAGGTTGCTGCCTTTCACTGAAACCCCCGAAGAGTATCTGACACAATTTCAGATGAACGCTTTTCGCCATGGAGGCAGCAACGTGTTTCAAACTACTCTGAACTCCATTAACCGAGGTCACGCTCCCTCCTAGGCACTAACAAGTCAGGCAGTGTGCTGGGCTACTAAAAAATGCCTGTGCAAATGAGGAGGTTAATTACCTTGCATGGATTCTTCACCCCCGCCCCCGTCCCACCACCTTTCCCCCAGCTGGGGATTCTTGAGTGATGCAGAAAACTTTTGGGGGAAGAGGACACAACAGGAATTCGGGCAATAAGTGAAATTCATTGTCTCCGACTGGGAAGGTCATGATGGATGGGAAGAGGCTAATTAATGATCACACCAATAAACTAGATGCAGAGTTAGGAATCCGACCTCGGTTTTATTCCCTGCCTTGGTGCTACAGAGACATGGGATGGGTGAACCTGCTCCATGATTGAAAACTGAGTTAACGTTTTAAAATGATGGTCCCTTGCAGTGCCCGTCTGTCCAGGTACCAGTCCAGTCACTTGGAATTGGCTGTCCGTGCCAGGGAGCTTGGGCCTTGGAGTTCCCAGGATTCACCCTTGAAGTGGAGGTGGCAAAATGCCATGAGCACGTCTGTTCCCACGGGGTCTGAATTGACCAGATGGTAGATCCCCATCCAGCCAAGGGCTTAAGCACCCGCTTAACTCTAAGCACGCGTCACGCCCTGGAAGTCAAATGTGTGTAAGTGCCTTGCTGGATCAGGGCCTTTACTCCCACTGAAGTTGAGGGGGTTCAGGACTTTGCAGGAGGTGCTCACAACCTCATAATATTAGGCCCCCTCCTCCCCGGCATGGCATTTACAGCCTCTCCGCAAGTTTCTAGCATACTCTCTGTTATCCAGTGGGCCAATTTACTGGCCAGTGCATCTTCTAAAGCTCCCTCCAGGGGAGGAATTTTAGTCCCTTTCTGCAGGGATGGGCTTATGTCTCAAAACAGGTAAACCTGGCCCCTTTCCCCCCCACCCACGGAGCTCCTGGGCATCTCTCTGTCCCCACTGAGCTTCAGGGGACCTGCACCTATGCATTGATTCCTGGCCTCACACACATCACCTGTGGTGGCAGCTGATTAGTCACACGTGGGGTTGTACAAGCCCACCGGGGACCCTGGGCATGTACTCGAGTGGCTAGCCCATGCTGTCGCCCATGCTGCTGTGGCTTCACTGCTATTGTGATTCGAGCCTGCTTGATCAAAGCGAGCCCGGGTATGTCTACATGTCTCCAGTCCCGCCTCTGACTGCAGCGCAGACACGGTCCCTGTCCCAAAGAGCTTATAGTGCGAGGGATACGCCCCGAGCACCTGGACCCTGATCCAACAACGCACTTAAGTGTGGACTTCTCTGGATGCCTGTGAGTGGCCTCCTTGACATCGGTGGGACTAGCATGCAAAGTGCTTTGCTGGCCCTGTTGAGGCTTGTGGACTGCAGTGGGAGAGACGGACGCTCAGCAGCTGTCAAGCTAAAGTCCTCATTTAAACTTGGCGTGAACACATGATCGGGCATGCAACGATCACTCAGGAAGAGGGGGGCTGTGGAGAGATTCACTGGGGAGGAGGAGAAGGTAGGAAATGTTCCCTGAACAACTAAGTTTTCAAGAGGGGACTGTCGGCGCAGAGAGCATGTACTTGGGAGACAAGAAGTGGGAGGCTGTTCTGGGCAGGATGGAAGGACAGAAGCCAGGAGTGCGTAAGAGAGGGGTAAAGCTTCAAACGTCCCTGGTTTCCAGGACCTTTCCAGAGAGCTCGTCTCTTCCTGCTCCAGACGGGGCCAGGCTGCAGGACTGGGCTCTGGGTGTGAACTTTCCCCAAGTTTGGATGTGGAGTCCAGGATGGTGTTGCAGGGTGTGTGACAGCCAAAGCCTCGGAGCATTGGGATCTCCCAGTCAGCAAAGTTATAGCAATTTACCGCCTGCCGCTGCTTGAAAACGAAATCTGTCACGCTTGGCTTGACCTGTTGGCTGAATCATCATTATGTGGAGAACATTTGTTTGCACTGTGTAAAAACAAGGGGGGGTGGGGGGGGGGGGTTGAAGATATTGCATGTGAAACATGTTACACGATCCACTGGCTGAAAGTTGAAGCTAGGCACATTCAGGCTGAAAATAAGGGGTACATTTTTAACACTGAGAGTAATTAACCATTGGAACAATTTACCAAGGGCCGTGTTGGATTCTCCAGCGCAGACAATTTTCAGATCAAGGTGGGGTGTGTTTCTAAACGCTCTGCTCTAGGGATTATTGCGGGGCAGGTCTCTGGCCTGTGCTTTCCAGGAGGCCAGACTGGATGATCACAAAGGTGCCTTCTGGCCTTGGAATCTATAAATCTATGTGGCTGCCTGGATGTCTCCTTTCTCACAATCCGCTCAGCGAGGTTAAACCAAACTGAACAGGCTCCCAAAGGCAACAGGGCAGGGGAAAGAAACACACTGTGTTGTTCGTGAGCTCAGTGGCACAACCTGCAAGCGTCTCCTGGCACGGAGTCCTGGGAAATCTATTCCAGTCAGCACGTGGGTCTGTGCTGCTGGAAAAGGAGCATTTCTCTCCCAGTCAGCACGAATGGGAAGCTGGGTTATCTCGTTGAAAGTGGCCCCCAGAAGCGTGTGTCACACAGTGGGCTTGGCGATGGGGGTGGGAATGGGGCTGGAGTGAAGACAGCTCAGGTGATTGGGATCTTGTCTGTCCCTAGGTTACTAATTCAAAGACGGTCCGGATTAGTCTCATTAGCTTTCCTGCCTTACACTACTGCTGGCTCTCTGTCTACCTTTTGACACTTATCTATAGCACTGGTCACCACAGTACTCAAGGCCTGGAAAGCCTTCTAATTAGTTGACCATGGTAGGTAGTTCCAGCAACTGAATAGGTTGCTTCAGGCATGGGCGCCGACTCCGTGGGTGCTCCAGGACTCAAGCACCCACAGAAAAAAAATAGGGAGGTGCTCATCACCCATCAGCCACAGCTGTTGGGCAAGGCCACCAATCAGCTGTTGGACAGCTGGTGGGAGTCACTCCAGGGAGGATAGAGAGCAGCGAGCAGTGGGTGGGAGGGGACCTCGGGGAAGGGGACAGAGCAGGGGCAGGGCCTCAGGGGAGGGGGCAGAGTGGGGGTGGGGCCTTGGGACGGAGAAGGGGTGGAACACCCATCTGGGAAAAATACCTGTGGCTTCAGGTACTCTCCAAAGTATTTGTTTTTGTTTCTGCATTTCTCACATCACCTGGGCTCTTTATTTTATCGTGTCGTACAGCGTCCATAGAAGCATATTCCATTATTCACCAGGATATTCTAACTTGGAGTCTACTGACTCCTTCGGTACATCTTTCCAAGTCCTTCGTCCATTAGACAGTTGCACTGCTTAGGATCGAGGGGTGGGATTCACGCAGTTATTCAGACCTGACTCCTGGGAATGAGGTGCCTAAATACCTGTGTGAATCACGCCCTTGGAGTATTTCTTTTGGGCACCTGCTCTAGCAAGGGTCATTGGCTTCCAAATTGCACCAGTCTTTCAGGAAAGAGGAGTTGTCAGCTGCGGTGTGAGCCAACCCACTGTGACTTTATTAAAGAATTAGTTGCGAGTGGCCATCTTGTTTTAGACACCTAAGGAGCGGATGTCAATGGAATTATTCCACATTGACTCTGGTCTAACAGAGCAGAATTTTGGCTCCTTCTTTGCACCTGCATGAAGGTGTTTCCAGATTGGTCTTGTGGACTTGTATTTCTTTATAGCCAAATGGGGACCCTGATTATCTTCCTTTGCTTTGCAGATTGTGTTTTTGACAGTTCATTCTGCTGGCTCGTTCCACGTTGGGAATGTGGAATCAGCAGGCCCCATGCAGTGCTCGGCCACAAAATGCTCAGCAGAGGAGAGGGGTAGGGGCATCAAGGAGTTGGTTCTGTCTCCCTGAATCAGTGGTTGCCCCACCTCCAGCCCAGGTGTAAGTTACAGCAGGCTAGGGAATGAAGCCAACTACCAGTCCAGTGCTACAGCGAGGTGGGTTCTGTTCCAGGGTGTATTTGAATAAGGAAGGGGAGGCGGCTTGGGCTCATATGAAAACATTTTTCTCCAAAAATCCATGTGTCGTTTCAATCATCTAAACTAACTGGAGGGCGTTGGCATCTGCTCACAAAAGAAGGAGAACATGCAATGCAGCAACTAAAGGATTTGCTCCGAGTTATTTGCTCGGCAAGCATTTCTGGCCCTGCTGGGGATGTCATGATTTTTTAGCCCATTGTGATCAAAACACATGACACTCTGCACAATTCAGTACTGGATCAGCAATCTGAGTGTTCACACCAGGCCAGTAAAGATTTTCCTCTCTCTGCATAATTCTACACTCCTAGATATCCTTCACGAACGAGACAGACATTAATTTTCTCCAGGTTGGATGGAATCACTGATTTTTTTTTCTAGGTTAAGAACATTATCAACAACCACTAACTAATCACAAACAGACCAGTAACAGTAAGCTAGCTAGATTTCTCTCTTAGCCTCTGGTCCCAGAATGTGCAATTCCGCAGTTACACAAGCTTTTAGTTCCAGTTGCTGTATTTTATTCATATAAATTTAAATAAGAGTTCCACTGCCCATGCAAAAAGCTCTAGGCCCCTAACAGGTAACTAGACTTACAAACACACTGAGGACCACCCAGCTTCTAAAAATCATTTACAAATCCTGAATTAACTCAGCTAGCCAGTACATCAAAGCAGCAAAAAATCCCTTCAACCATCTCAGGAACATACGTATCTGTTTATCCACAGAGATGTGTAAGTTTGCAGTAAGTATGGGTACTCCTCTTTTTAACCTCACCTTCCACGTTACACTGAACTCCTGGTAAATGTGCCTTAGCTATTGTATCTGACCCAGCTAAGGTGGCATATGGCCTGCTTAAGCAGCTACCTTCTGAATCTCCACAGCAGTCTTTCCATTCTAGGTAATGCTGTAGTCCAGAGGTTCTTAACCGAAGGGTCCCAATTAACCTGCAATGGGACGGGGTATCCTGGTGAGAAGGCAGGGGGGCCCTGGAGAGTGAAAGAAGGTCCTGGCATGGGAAAGGTTGAGAACCCCTCTCCAATCCCAAGGCTTTTTAACAATGGAGTCAGAGGATTTGATGGTTCGCTTCTGTCCCCAATATTTTACCATAACGGTGTCGGTTTAAGTCTCTGCCAGACAACCACGACAGCGTGTGTCTCTTCTTCTCTTTGGGTGCACTGTTCTAGAAGCAGAAGCAATCATGGCCCTACACTGCCAGAACGCAGCCCCACGTCTGCTTTGCGAGATATCCGCCAGCAGCTCGGCCTATTTGTTTAGATCAAAATAATACAACAGAGCAGACTGTGTTACCGTCCCATTTCATTCCTCGGCTGCTCGTCAAGCTTCTCAGGGTTCCCTAACTGATGCCTCCCAGATGTTCCATTATTTCAGGGCACACACTATTATTATTTGCGTTACTGTTGTACCTAGAGCACACAAGCAAGATCAGGGCTGCATGGTGCTGGGCAAACACATAGAAATAGAGAGGACAGACACGAGGTAGGGTGAAGGAAGTATTACAATCACCAGCTGGTAGATGGGAGACCGAGGCACAGAGAGATTCCATAGCGTCCACTAGGGACCTCCCTTCTGCTCTCGATTTTACATAGAAGGTGCTCAGATACCATGGTGATGGGCAGCGGTATAAAACCCACAGAGTGATAGCTACTTAGGCCAGGTTCACACCATGGACTTTACCAGCATAGCTATGTCGGTCAGGGTGGGAAGAGGTGTGATGCCTCACCAACATGGCTGTGCTGGCAGATGCCCCTTGGGTAGGCACAGTGGGGAAAGTGTAGCTTGTTTTGCTGGGGGTGGGAGGAAGGGAGGTTACCATACCAGTATAAAGCACAGCTTGGCCNCCAGAGGTTCTTAACCGAAGGGTCCCAATTAACCTGCAATGGGACGGGGTATCCTGGTGAGAAGGCAGGGGGGCCCTGGAGAGTGAAAGAAGGTCCTGGCATGGGAAAGGTTGAGAACCCCTCTCCAATCCCAAGGCTTTTTAACAATGGAGTCAGAGGATTTGATGGTTCGCTTCTGTCCCCAATATTTTACCATAACGGTGTCGGTTTAAGTCTCTGCCAGACAACCACGACAGCGTGTGTCTCTTCTTCTCTTTGGGTGCACTGTTCTAGAAGCAGAAGCAATCATGGCCCTACACTGCCAGAACGCAGCCCCACGTCTGCTTTGCGAGATATCCGCCGGCAGCTCGGCCTATTTGTTTAGATCAAAATAATACAACAGAGCAGACTGTGTTACCGTCCCATTTCATTCCTCGGCTGCTCGTCAAGCTTCTCAGGGTTCCCTAACTGATGCCTCCCAGATGTTCCATTATTTCAGGGCACACACTATTATTATTTGCGTTACTGTTGTACCTAGAGCACACAAGCAAGATCAGGGCTGCATGGTGCTGGGCAAACACATAGAAATAGAGAGGACAGACACGAGGTAGGGTGAAGGAAGTATTACAATCACCAGCTGGTAGATGGGAGACCGAGGCACAGAGAGATTCCATAGCGTCCACTAGGGACCTCACTTCTGCTATCGATTTTACATAGAAGGTGCTCAGATACCATGGTGATGGGCAGCGGTATAAAACCCACAGAGTGATAGCTACTTAGGCCAGGTTCACACCATGGACTTTACCAGCATAGCTATGTCGGTCAGGGTGGGAAGAGGTGTGATGCCTCACCAACATGGCTGTGCTGGCAGATGCCCCTTGGGTAGGCACAGTGGGGAAAGTGTAGCTTGTTTTGCTGGGGGTGGGAGGAAGGGAGGTTACCATACCAGTATAAAGCACAGCTTGGCCCGTACAGCTGCGTCCACACAAGCACTTTGTCGGTACCATATCCTGGTGTTCCTATACCGGTAGCATGCTCCTAGTGTAGGTGTCGCTAAAGGTCACACATAGCTAGGAATTGAACGTAGCTCTTCTGAAGCCTGTTCAAGTGCTCTAGCCACAAGACCACTTCCTACCTTCTCTCAACGGCGAGTGAATTATTAACCTCCCGTGCTGCTCCTTCCACCACATGTAGGGGACATGGGCCTTTTTATCTTCAGTGGTTTTCCTCTGGCTCTCGCGCTACTAAATAAATGAGCAACCACTGTCTGCAATTCTTGCATTGTTCTGCAACGTTTCCTATGTGGTTTAGCTTCAAGAGACACTCAGTTTCTCCATTTGGTTTGTGTTTTCAGCCTCGGCTGACACCTTGTTGTATTCAGGAGATAGCCCGGTTGTGTCTGACTTTTACAGACGCCCCCCGACTTACGCAATCGTTCCGTTCCGGAAAGCCTTGCATAACTCAAATGTTGCGTAAGTCGGAAACGTATACCCGGACGTTACGCAAAAATGTCCGCAACTCGAAAATCCTATTTCTGGCTTATGGAACTTTTTCCGTAAGTGCGAATTTGCATAAGTCGGGTCTTGCGTAACCCGGGGAGCATCTGTATTGCGCTTTGTTTGAGTTATACCGTAAGCAAAACAACATTGTCACCACTAGAGAGTGCCCAGGAAAACCAAGTAGAACATCGTTTTATGCTGATTAGATTTACAAGGCACTCCATTTTTGTTTACATATAGGAGTAAAACTGGTTCCCCAGGTGGCATACCCAAGGGCGTTTAGCTCTGGATACGGACACTGTCAGATAATCATCTTATTATTTAGAGTGTGCTGGTGCTTAGACGCCCCAGTTACTGACCAGAACACCATTGTGCTAAGCACAGCACAAATACGTATTTTAAAATGTCCTGCCGCATGTTGCTAATAAACTCGTAGATTCATAGATTTTAAGGTCAGACGGGACCATTATAAGCATCTAGTCTGACCTCCAGTATAATACAGGCCCATAGACCCTTACCTAGTAATTTCTGCAGCAAACCTGTAACATCTGGTTGAGCTAGAGCAGCGGCTCTCAACCAGGGGTCTGGTGCCCCTGGGGGGCCATGAGCAGGTTTCAGGGAATCCACCGAAATAAACTGAGCTTCAGCCCCGTTCAGTGGGCCTTGGGGAGGGAGTGCCACCCCCACCCTGTGACTCACCCAGCCTGTGGGTCAGCACCAGCAACAAGTTTCACACTGAGTAAGTAAAACAAAATAATATTCAGCTTTTTATTTTTGTACCTATGGTCTCCGTTTCTTTTGTATATGATAGATGTGTGTGTGTTTCACTGTATAACTAGCGATTTCATGCAGCTTTTAATCTCCTGGATAGGCAGAAAAACAGTTGTTGTGGCCCAGGTGGGTCGTGGAGTTTTTATAGCATGTGGGGGTGGGGGGGCTCAGAAGGAAAAAGGCTGAGAACCCCTGAGCTAGAGCATATCACTTAACAAATAACCAGGCCTGATTTCAAGATTTCAAGTGATGGAGAATCCACCTCACCTCTAGGTATTTGGTTCCAATTTGGTTCCAATTCTGGTTCCAATTTGGTTCCAATTCTGGTTCCAATTTGGTTCACCCTCACTGTTCAAAGTTTGAAATGTGTTTCTACTGTGAATTTGCCTCGCTTATCTTCTAGCCATTGGATCTGGTTATGCCTTTTTCTACTAGGTTACAGAACCATCTGCTGTCAGAAATCTCTTCCCCACAGAGTTATAGATAGACTGTGATTAGACTCTTACCCTGTGCTTGAGCTTTTTAGATTGAACTTTTTAAGTTTCTTGCTCTAAGGCAGGTTTTCCAGACCACAGATCACTCTTGGGGCTATTCTGAACCCTTTTCGATTTTTCAGCATTCTCTTAGACCAGGGGTCGGCAACCTTTCAGAAGTGGTGTGCCGAGTCTTCATTTATTCACTCTGATTTAAGGTTTCCTGTGCCGGTCATACATTTTAACGTTTTTAGAAGGTTCTTTCTATAAGTCTATAATATATAACTAAACTATTGTTGTATGTAAAGTAAATAAGGTTTTTAAAATGTTTAAGAAGCTTCATTTAAAATTAAATTAAAATGCAGAGCCCCCTGGACCGGTGGCCAGGACCCGGGCAGCGTGAGTGCCACTGAAAATCAGCTCGCGTGCCGCCTTCGGCACCCGTGCCATAGGTTGCCTACCCCTGTCTTAGACTCATGGACTCATAGACTTTAAGGTCAGAAGGGACCATTATGATCATCTAGTCTGACCTCCCGCATGATGCAGGCCACAAAAGCCGACTCACCCACTCCTGGAATAATTCTCTCCCTTGACTCAGCTGTTGAAGTCCCCAAATCATGATTTAAAGACTTCAAGTTGCAGAGAATCCTCCAGCAAGCGACCCCTGCCCCATGCTGCGGAGGAAGGCGAAAAACCTCCAGGGCCTCTGCCAATCTACCCTGGAGGAAAATTCCTTCCTGACCCCAAATATGGCGATCAGCTGAACCCCGAGCATGCGGGCAAGACTCTCCAGCCAGACACTCAGGAAAAAGTTCTCTGTAGTAACTTTTAATATCCCATCATTGACCATTGGTACTAATTACCAGTGATGGCAC
>QXTE01000334.1:605527-679260 GCA_003942145.1 Platysternon megacephalum
GACTCATAGACTCATAGACTTTAAGGTCAGAAGGGACCATTATGATCATCTAGTCTGACCTCCCGCATGATGCAGGCCACAAAAGTCGACCCACCCACTCCTGGAATAATTCTCTCCCTTGACTCAGCTGTTGAAGTCCCCAAATCATGATTTAAAGACTTCAAGTTGCAGAGAATCCTCCAGCAAGCGACCCCTGCCCCATGCTGCGGAGGAAGGCGAAAAACCTCCAGGGCCTCTGCCAATCTACCCTGGAGGAAAATTCCTTCCTGACCCCAAATATGGCGATCAGCTGAACCCCGAGCATGCGGGCAAGACTCTCTTTGAAGTGTGGACACCAGAACTAGATGCAATATTCCAGTAATGGTCTCATTAATTCTGTATAGAGAGGTAATAAAACCTTCCTACTCCTACTAGATAGTCCCTTGCTTTTACATCTAAGAATTGCATTCACCCTCTTAGCTACAGCATCATCTGGGAGTTCATGTTCAGTTGGTTACCCACCAGGACCACTCAGTTCTTTTTAGTGTGGTTGCATTTCAGGATATTTCTCCCAGCTTGGAAGTGTGACCAGCTTTCTTTGTTCCTACATATATGACCTTGCATGTGGCTGTATTTACAATGGTTCTTCCAAGGAGCCCATCTCGCCAGATCACTTAGAGCAAAACTAGTGAGTGTCAAACAGCTCCAAGCTGAGAAGCTAGCCCGGGCCCATCTGGAGGTATATGATGGGTGACCGTGTAATTAGTACTCTGCACCTGAGTTTGACTGGGAATTCTGGTGTCTCCTTCACCTGGCATCAAGCGGAATTTGTGTGCTCAGCCCTTAGAGATAGAGAGCATGTGACACCGCTCTGTGGTGAATATGAACTGTGTGAATGGCTATGAAGGGGACTCCCATCTAGCTCTCCTCAGGGGTAGGAAGATGGCCAGAAGCCCAAGCTGGGGTGGGATGTGGGTAAGGATTGACACAGGGTGAGCTGAGTCTCTAAGAAGGGTTCAAGCCCCAGTTTGGACCTGTGCCTTTTCCCCCACCCAGCTCCAGGGAATTCTGGGACTTGTAGTTCAAGCCCCATTAGAGTTGTAGACCTGAGAGCAAGGCCTGCTGGGAGAGGAAGTGGTATAAAGGCAAGCCATTTTGCTCATTATGGACCTCTCCAGTGAGGACATCAGCTGAGAGAGACCCAGGAAAGAAACCTGCCAACGGGCCAGGTAAGCCGGTGGGGAAGTAACTGGCCTGGAGGAAGAGTGCAATGGACTATCGTAGGCTGGAGCAGAAGGCTGCTATGCTTTTTAGGGCCTTGTGGCTGAAGCCTGTGGTAGAAGGAGGTGCATGGGCACCTCTATGTCTCAGCTGAGCCGCTGTGAGGTGGTGAGCTGACACCCTGCAGCCGAGGGCTGGTTCTATTGTTGCTGGACATTCCTTGCCCTGGAAGGAAAAGACTTTGGGTTTGGCTGGAGGGCTAAATGATCCTATCACCAGAGGGAAACTGAGGCACGGCTGGGCTAAGCAACCCTCCATTGAATGCCCCTCCTGGGAAAAGATTCATAGGCCTAATAGGCTTATAAGGTTGCCCACACCTGAACTCTGGCCGTGCCACCAAGACCATTCGTCCGAGGAGGTGGAAAAATGGGTCTGATCCTTTAAGGATGTTTGAATCCAAGGGTTTTGTTCAGGNCGTGTAATTAGTACTCTGCACCTGAGTTTGACTGGGAATTCTGGTGTCTCCTTCACCTGGCATCAAGCGGAATTTGTGTGCTCAGCCCTTAGAGATAGAGAGCATGTGACACCGCTCTGTGGTGAATATGAACTGTGTGAATGGCTATGAAGGGGACTCCCATCTAGCTCTCCTCAGGGGTAGGAAGATGGCCAGAAGCCCAAGCTGGGGTGGGATGTGGGTAAGGATTGACACAGGGTGAGCTGAGTCTCTAAGAAGGGTTCAAGCCCCAGTTTGGACCTGTGCCTTTTCCCCCACCCAGCTCCAGGGAATTCTGGGACTTGTAGTTCAAGCCCCATTAGAGTTGTAGACCTGAGAGCAAGGCCTGCTGGGAGAGGAAGTGGTATAAAGGCAAGCCATTTTGCTCATTATGGACCTCTCCAGTGAGGACATCAGCTGAGAGAGACCCAGGAAAGAAACCTGCCAACGGGCCAGGTAAGCCGGTGGGAAGTAACTGGCCTGGAGGAAGAGTGCAATGGACTATCGGAGGCTGGAGCAGAAGGCTGCTATGCTTTTTAGGGCCTTGTGGCTGAAGCCTGTGGTAGAAGGAGGTGCATGGGCACCTCTATGTCTCAGCTGAGCCGCTGTGAGGTGGTGAGCTGACACCCTGCAGCTGAGGGCTGGTTCTATTGTTGCTGGACATTCCTTGCCCTGGAAGGAAAAGACTTTGGGTTTGGCTGGAGGGCTAAATGATCCTATCACCAGAGGGAAACTGAGGCACGGCTGGGCTAAGCAACCCTCCATTGAATGCCCCTCCTGGGAAAAGATTCATAGGCCTAATAGGCTTATAAGGTTGCCCACACCTGAACTCTGGCCGTGCCACCAAGACCATTCGTCCGAGGAGGTGGAAAAATGGGTCTGATCCTTTAAGGATGTTTGAATCCAAGGGTTTTGTTCAGGGATAATTGTTGCTTTCGGTAATGTAAGATCCCTTAAATAAAAAAAATACATCAGTTTTCCCAGGGTTAAGTCTCAGCCCCAGCGACTTGAATGGGAGTTTTGCCATTGACTTCAATGGGACCATTGTTCGCCCTATAGAAGTGGATGTGGCCATGGGAAGCTGTTTCCATCACCAGGAGCTCTCGGTTTGAGTCACTTCACAGGAATTTCATTCATGCTCTTTGTGCGGCCTGAAGTTTCCTCCTCATATCGCTGCCTGCCCGGCACGCAGCAGGGGGCCAGTGCTCTGCGGGACTGGAGGCATTCTTGGGTGTGGCTCTGCCCCAGCACTGAAAGGTGAACAGAAAATACGAGTTTAAGATGAAGGGTTATGTCTACACTACAAACCTAAATCGACTTGTGTTCTGTCGACTGACAGCCACTGCAGTAATTCCTGTGGCGGTGCATTATCCACACGGCCCTCCTTGGGTCGGTGGTGCGCCGTGCGTCCTCACCAGGAGCACATCCACCGCCCTATGAGGGGCAATGTGAGGAGCTGAGAGCCTAGTCTCTCAGCACCGCTGGGAGCCCGGTTGCCCCACAGGATCCTGGGCTCCTGGGGGGCTGCCCCCCCCTCACGGAGCGAGGGGGGGAAGCCACCCTGGGCTTCTTGGCCCCAAGGAGCGGAGTCTAGCTGCCCTGGCTTCTCGGCCCCACCCGCTCCCCGCCCGGAGCCAGGCAGCCTTGTCAATGTTATAGAGAAAACAGCCACCATTCCCGCCGGGACCTGCCGGGGGGAGCCACCCAGGCTTCTCGCTCCGGCCCCCAGCTAGGAGTGGGGTCTAACTGCACACTCTCCATGAAATTGACAAGACCGCCAACAGCCGGTGTAAGTAACGCAGTGTCCCCATCAGTGGTGGGCAAGCTGCAGCCCGCGGGCCACACGCGATCCGTCAGGCTAATCTGCTGGCGGGCCGCAAAACAGTTTGTTTACATTGACTGTCCACAGGCACGGCCGCCCGCAGCTCCCAGTGGCTGTGGTTCGCCGTTTCCAGATAATGGGAGCTGCGGGAAGCAGCAGCCAGCACATCCCTGCAGCCCGCGCCGCTTCCCACAGCTCCCATTGACGTCGCCTTAACCACACCGACATAAGCCCTTCGCCTCTCGTGGAGATGGAGTTATTATGTCGGTGTAGTAGGGCACTTACATTGGCGGGAGCACGGCTGTCGTGTAGACATTGACATAGTTAGGTTGACGTAAGGCAGCACAGACCTAACTGTGTAGAATAGAGCAGGCATGAGTTAATGGAGATCCACCTTAAGATCCCAAATCTGTGACTGATCCTGCTCCCGCTGAACTCCGTGAGTTTTACAGTTGACCTAGTGGGTGCAAGGATGGGCCCAAAATATGCAGAGACTTGAGAATTGCAGCTGTCTTGCAACCAAATAGCTGGGAAACTCAAACCTGCCTTCACACACCTCCTAAGATCAGCTCAGGATTCAAGCTTCTGTCTCATCTTTGTTGCATGTGATTACAGAACTGCCGCCCCAACCAGTGGTGGGGTGCGGGGGCGTGGATGGGGGCACTCACCTACACACTCTTAGGTCAGGAGCTCAGACTAGATGATCATAATGGTCCCTTCTGACCTTAAAGTCTATGAGATGACAGGGATATGAACAGCTGCAGGAGAAACCTCAGACTGGGGGCCTGGCAAGTAAAAGCCTCTCAGTTCATCCCCCAATAAGCAATCGAACCATCTGACTGGGTGCTCCAAGGGGCTTGTGGAAGTGCTGAGCCTAGGGTAGGCTGCTGCTCCAGTCAAGGACCAATCAGTTTCATTGATTTGTCATCCTCCCCTTGGGGAAAGGAGCTGGAACAACCCCTCCACCCCATTGGTTCTATCCATGCCAGTATCAGGGTCTTACATCGCTGGTCTGCTCCACTGCTCACTCTGATTTCGGGGCGGGGCGGTTAACACCATTTCCTGTGCCTCACACTGCCCCTTGCTAACGTGTTGCATCCCACTCTCCCAGCCCCTTCAGTAAAGCATGGGCATCGGTACTTGGCTGAGCAGGGGTGGACTTGAACGTGTGCTTGAAGAGCCTTTCTGAAATGGGGGCCCCTGCGCATGGACGTCTATAACCATCAGCTGTCGCTTCCCTGCAGCTGCATGTATTTGTCCTTTGCTGGTGGCCTGGGATAGAAAGAGACACTCACGTTGGCTGCACTACCTTTCACACCTTCTTCCCATCCCGCAGGACAAGAAACCGCAGAACAGTAACATCCTTCAGGTGGGCTGGGGAGAAAAGGCCTTTTCTGGAGCCAGACCAGCCTATCACTAGGAGCGAAGGCTAATCTAATCTTGGAGGAAAAGCCTCCCACTAGTGCGGTGTATTTGACTGCGGAGGCGTCTCGCAAGGAAGTGGTGCAAACCCCGTGGGTTGGGATAGCTAAAGCTAAACCAGGCAAAGCCCTGGAAGGAGCAGCCCTGCACAGGCCCCCTGTGATAGATCCCACTAACTTCCCTTCTGTAGTAGCTAGAGGCTCTTCTACCCACTACTGACAATGAGAGCTTTGCCATTGACTTCCATGGTGCAGGGCATCAGGGCACCTAGACTCAATAGGCCTCTATCGGTAATTACAGTGGGGCTAGCTCTGCAAGGGGCTCCTACCAGTTTCAATGGGGAGTTGCCTACCCAAGGCAGAGGCTGGCCCCCTGGTGTCCTGGCCAGTACTCACCTTACTGCACGTTACATAAAAGGCTCCAGTTCACTCCTGCTACATGTGACACAAAAGGCCATAAAAAGCTGCGGACATGAGACGCTGACTTGAGGCTGGCACTGGTGGCTGGTGGGGGAGGCAAGCTCAGCTGAAAGCCGTGTGATCTGGGTGAAAGACGCTGTGTGGGAAGCATCTCTCCTTCAGATGCTAGGTGGGTAGGAGACTGTTTCACTGCATGTGATCCTGGCAGATTCACGCAGCCTTGGCAGTGAGAAAACAAAATGCCTGGAGCAGCCAAATGGGATGGAAATAAATGACAAAACTTCAGTGCGTGCAGAATTAAGGCAAAGATTTCAGTGGACGCCTCCAAACTTCTGCCTGCCTGCTCTCCTGTAATGCTTTGGCCGCCATCCCCTAACCCAGCAGCTGCAGTCAATCCTCAGTCCCGAGTTCTAGGGGTGAGACTTTTGAAAGCATTCAGCATTACTTGCCGTGCCCTTTGACATCCGTTGACTCCAACGAGAATAGTTGGGCTCTGTGCTTTGAATATCCCACCCAAGATCTCTGGTCTCTGCTGTTTCTCCCCAGTGCCTCACCAGTCACTGAGAAAACAATCTACATCACCCAAAACGATTGGAGGTCACCCCAGGTCTGCCCTTGCACCAATCTCCACAGCTGGAGCATGTTTGGCAGGATGGTCATCCCTCCGTGTTCCGTGGGAGCCCCTTATGGTTAGCAAGAGATGAGGCAGCCCCTGGCATAAATCTCTGAGCACCCTCAGGCCATCTGCTTGTGTTTCTTTCTTTGGTTGGGTCCCTATGAAGAGGAGGTTCCTGCTGAGAAAGTGCGAGATCGCCCACTTGTGATGGATACCTATTGCCAAATTGGATCCCAGCACATGCAGCCGGCAAGAGAGATTTCCACTGAGGTTGCTATGAACTACGGTCTCTTACTTGTTTGTTACCTTAAACAAATGTGCATTTGGGGACCTACCAAGGAAAGCATAGGATCAAGTGCCAACGCTCCAACTGATGAGCTTATTATTGTATTTTATTATTAATCAACAACTCTGCGTGACCCCATAAACTCACATGACACTTCACAAATGCACAGCAAGACGTGGTCCCCGCCCCAAAGAGTCTGCGATCCAAGGTAGACAACACAGGCACCAAGGCCACCAGAGAGCGGTTTCCTAATGAAAGCGGTTGAGACGTCAGCTCCCGCCGCTGCTTTGCCAGGGAGGCCGGCCTTCATCGCCCACTTGCCAAAGTTTCCAACAAGCACTTTTGTACTTTCTCCAAGGCTGCCCCTCACAATTAGGAGGAGCTCCCCCTAAACCTCCTCCACAAAGCCACATCATTATCCTCCAAACGTCTCCTTAAAATTCCCTTTTGCTGTGACGCCTACAAAAAACTAGAGAATGGATAGGCAGTGGTGTTAGCGCACCAACTACCTATCATGCTACTCTGCACGGTCTCATTTTTTTCCTTGTACTCCCCCATCTGTCTGGCTCCAGCTGTTGTCTTTTGTTAGGCTGGAAGCTCTTTGGGGCAGGGACCGTCTTTTTGTTCTGTTTGTACAGCACCTAGCACAATGAGGTCCTGATCCATGACCTGGGCTCCTAGCTGGTTCCAGAATCCAAATGGTTATTAATTCTCCTTTTGTCATTGTCCTCGCCCTTTATGGTTATTATCTGCATATTCTGGTACTGCCAAGGGACCCAAACCAGGGATCGGGGCCCCCCTTGTATCCGTGTAACAGAACGATAGTCCCTTCCCTCCAAAAGAACGTACAGCTGGACTATAAAATGAGACTCCGGGTGGATGTGCCAAACAGGCAGGGTGCGCACAATGCGGCAGTCGTGATTTGTGGAAGTTCCAGCTCACCGCTGCATCATGATGAACATTTTCAAGTGTCCAAGTGACTTCGGCTCCAGTCTCCCATTTTCAAAAACAACTGTGGAGTAAGGAGCCTGAGTCCCACTGAACGTTCAGCCTCTTGTGGGCTCTTGCAAACGTTACCCCATGGCAAAAGTGGGCATGAAGGAGCAATTCAGAGGAGGCAAGCAGAGCATCTTGGCTGATGTGCAGTGGGAGATGTGGCCAAGTGTCGAAGGGAGCATGATGAAAGGTGCCAGGCGGAGACCGTGAAATGGAGACCAGTGAGGCAGGAGGGATGCAAGGGGGCCACAAAGGGATGCATCTGGGAGCTGATTGTAGTGTGACTGTCGAGAATGGCGTGATGAACGCATGAGATGAATGCTTTCTGCTCTTCCTAGGCTGGGATGAAGGGAATACAGGATCCTGCACTATGAAAGTCTAGGGACTCCTAAACATCCGGGGATGTCTGATAGTGTGCTTCTCTATCTGGGCCAGCTTTAGATATAATAATGCCCAGGAAGAGCAGAACTGATACAGTTTACTTACATACTGTACAGAGTCCCTGCTTCCAGCAGGGCTTGAGCCCAGGACAACTGCCCTGAGATCAACAGCTCACAGATGGAAATGCCAGGGTGTGTGTATCAGTGTGATGGGCTTTAACTGGGGGCTGGAGTCCTCTAAGGCTGATTCTTAACTGAGGCTGCTGGATGCTGGCAAACCCTGCAGTTTTCTTTAGCTTCCACAATGACTAACAGGTAACATGCAGGCACTCCTGAAATCCAGGAGGAAGAGATGCCATGAGAAGAAGAGTTGGCTGTATGTTGTGGATCCCAAGTGGAAGTGAGAGCAGAGATGGGCAAACCAGGTGGCATATACCCGTCAGGGTTCCTTCCCCACTCTGAACTCTGGGGTACAGATGTGGGAACCCACATGAAAGACCCCCTAAGCTTATTTTTACCAGCTTAGGTTAAAACTTTCCCAAGGCACAAGTTCCACCTTGTTCTTGAACAGTATGCTGCCACCACCAAGTGATTTAGACAAAGAATCAGGGAAAGGACCACTTGGAGTCCTATTCCCCCACAATATTCCCCCAAGCCCTGCACCCCCTTTCCTGGGGAGGCTTGAGAATAATATCCTCACTAATTGGTACAGGTGAACACAGACCCAAACCCTTGGATCTTAAGAACAATGAAAAATCAATCGGGTTCTTAAAAGAAGAATTTTAATTAAAGAAAAGGTAAAAGAATCACCTCTGTAAAATCAGGATGGTAAGTACTTTACAGAATAACAAAAGATTTAAAAACACAGAGGATTTCCCCTCTAGGCAAAACTTTAAAGTTACAAAAGCAGGGATAAACCTCCCTCTTAGCACAGGGAAAATTCACAAGCTAAAACAAAAGATAATCTAATGCATTTCTTTGCTATTACTTACTATTTCTGCAATACTAGATGCTTAGTCCAGATATGCTTAAGGAGATGTATTTTTCCTGCCCTGGTTCCTTGCTGACTCAAAGAGAACAAAACAAAGACACAAACAAAAACCTTCCCCCACAGATTTGAAAGTATCTTCTCCCCTTATTGGTCCTTTTGGTCAGGTGCCAACCAGGTTATCTGAGCTTCTTAACCCTTTACAGGTAAAAGAGGAATTAACCCTTTACAGGGTAAAGAGGGATTTTATGCTACCCTTAGCTGTATGTTTATGACAACCCCCACTAAATTTGTGCTTAAATGCTTTGCTACGCAAGTCCCATGGAGCTCAGTGGAACTTATCCATGCACTTAAATGTTTTGCTGAACTGGGGCCCAAACCTCTCGAGAGTCACCTGGACACTCAACAGCAATCTGGAGTCTTCTCTAACCTACCTAGAAATGAGCGCAGCTGCTACACATTTCCTGGGGGTGGGATTAGCAAGACATGGCCTTTCACTTGAGTTCTCATCTTTTATTTGGGAGAAGGCCCAAAGATGACCCTGAGTGAAGGTGATACAAGGAGAAGTGAGGAGGTAGAACCAACTGGTGAGCGAGCGAGAGCTGAGAAATGAGAGCCGAGATGGAGGTGATGGCAGAATTGGGCAGAGCCGTGAAGGTGTAGCTTGAAATTGGAAGGTGAGAAAATTTGTCCCGTGGTTGATGTGGCAGGTACCGGAGAGAACTTTTCTCGTGGTTTTCTGCAGTCCTGGTTCCAGCGCTAGGCACAGCCGCCAAGCACAGAGAGGCATGAAAGAAAAAGGATCTGGATGTTTTAGGATGCTGAAAGTGATTTGGTTTGAGCTCAGTTCTAAATGTGGATGAAGGATCCCTTATATTTTCAGTGCTGGTTCCTCGGTGCCTGGGGAGGCCCGTCACAGCCTGTCGAACCCTGGGCAGCCAAGATTCTGCCCCATCTACAAATAGCTGGTGCTTGCTAAAAAGAGCAGATTTGGTAAACCACATCAACAAGCATATTCTCAGCCAGGCATTGTTCCAGTTTGTATATGTTTGAAAAGAACTGTTGGGGCATATGTTAAAGCTGGCATCTTCCCTGGGACTTGCTAAGATCTGACGGCTGGAGCACGATAACCATATCCGGATGCACAAAACATTAAACAAATAAAAGAAAACAAAGTCCACTAGAGATTCTAGTGAGGCTGGTAAGAAGAGCCTTTACTTACCTATTGTGCAGAGCCGAACAACATACCAGACAGTTCTTGGCTGCTTCATCTTTCTGAAGCAAAATGGCTAGAGACTGTTTATCATAGGATAGCTAACTATGCAAGCGCCTGGCTCCAGTTTCTGATCCCAGCTACACCAGTGCAAATCCAGAATCACTCCATTGCTAACATTCACGAGGACCTGATTCCCATTTACACTTGGACAGCGAAGGGGCCTCAGAGTGGCTGCAAACATTTACACCCACTACCTGGTCCCTTCCCACAGGCAAAGCAGAGCAATGGGGCCATAAGTGTATGAAAATCCAGCCCATGAAACTTCCAGCCAGGGCCGGCGCTCCCATTAGGCGACCTAGGCGGTCGCCTAGGGCACTGCTATTTNGAGGACCTGATTCCCATTTACACTTGGACAGCGAAGGGGCCTCAGATTGGCTGCAAACATTTACACCCACTACCTGGTCTCTTCCCACAGGCAAAGCAGTGCAATGGGGCCATAAGTGTATGAAAATCCAGCCCATGAAACTTCCAGCACTTGTGAACGTTTCCAAGAATTCAGCCCATCGTCTGTATACTCATTGTGATGGGCTGTATAAACTCTACACTGGGTAACAGGAGCCTGACGCCAATTAAGCCACTCTTAAGTGGCACTCTTGGAAGGTGTGAGGCATAACTGAGGCCCAAACCCAGCTGGGGAAGAGCTCGTTTTTCAGAAAGAAAGGAGCACAGATGGAATGCGCTGGAGCACCCACAGGGAAATCAGAAAGTCAGCACCTACAAGGGAGGGGACCTAGGTGAGAGGTAGCTGGGAGTTTCCTTCTCTGGGCTAAAGGCTGAGAGAAGCATGGGAGGCCTAGAGCCAAACTAGAGGGTCCTGGGCCAGGAGGAAGCCAGAGAGGCTCGGGGCAGTGAACCCTGGGGACTGAGGTGAGTTGTCCTAAGCTGGAGGCAGTGAAGCCTAAGAGGTGTTTGGACTGATGTTTAAGGGGCTACAAGGACGAATTCTGCAGTGACTCTCTGGGACTAGAAAGACCGGGAAGGTCAAGGTGGAAGCCTAGGAGGAGAGTAGGCCATGAGATCCTTTCCTAAGGACAGAAGTCTGGCAGGAGGCCAGGGGAGACGTGGAACGGCCGCTGGGGTTGGAGAAGGCTCTGGTGGTGAGGATCCCTAATCTGGACTTCCAGGGAGAGAGCCCAGGGAGGCGTTCAGTGGAGGAATGTAAAAGGCATGAAAGGTTAAGCCTGAGGAGAGCAGAAGTTGGTTTAAGTTTGGGATTTGGGGTTTGGGATATTATTGGTGGGTGGGTTCTGGGGGAAAGCCTTGTGAGTTTTGACCCTGGAAGAAGGGTGAACCTAGAGAGCTTGTAGGGGGTAAGCCCAGAGAAAGGTCTGGTAGGAAGAAGATGTAGACAAGTTAGAGAGAGTCTAGAGGAGAGGAACAAAAATGATTAAATGTCTAGAAAACATGACCTACGAGGGAAGATTGAAAAAATTGGGGTTGTTTAGTCCGGAGAAGAGAAGACTGAGAGGAGACATGGTAACAGTTTTTCAAGTACATGAAAGGTTGTTACAAGGAGAGAGGAAAAATTGTTCTCGTTAACCTCTGAGGACAGGACAAAAAGCAATGGGCTTAAATTGCAGCAAGGGTGGTTTAGGTTGGACATTAAGAAAAACTTCCTAACAGTCAGGGTGGTTAAACACTGGAATAAATTGCCCAGGGAGGTTGTGGAATCTCCATCATTGGAGATTTTTAAGAGCGGATTAGACAAACACCTGTCAGGGATGGTCTAGTTAGTACGGAGCCCTGCCTTGAGTGCAGGGGACTGGACTAGATGACCTCTCGAGGTCCCTTCCAGTCCTACACTTCTATGATTCTATGAAGTCCAGGGAGGTGGCAGCGAGGAGTCTGGTGGAGTGAACCCTGCCTGTCCTGCGCTTCTGGAACCCAACGTAGAGGGCAGACCTGGCCAGAGGACTGAGTACAAGAGAGACCACTGCAGGACCAAAATGATGGTCAGCAGATGGCACTAGAGCAGAAAGAGCTGCTGTGTCACGCCCAGCCACAAGAGGGCGCACCACTGGTGAGTCCACCCTTCTACATTCAAGAATAATAATTTAGCAGTGGAGTCAGCTTGTGTATTCACAAACCCGCTCACGTATCAGGCTGTCATTATTCTGACCGTCGCCCCTTTCATTATATTTAATACTGATATCAGAAATGCCCAGCAGCCCAGATCTTGATCAGGAAATCCCAGTGTGCTAGGCCAGACATCCTCAAGCTACTCCCAGCATGCGCCACACTCCATTTGAGATTCTCATGGACCAACACCCTCCCGTACACAGCTGAGCATACCGTCCGCCCTCCCACTTGTGTTTGCATAATGCCCTGTGGCTCGTGCAGCAAATGCTCATGGGCAAAAGCCATATTAGGGAAGTGTTTGATACGCTTCCACCTTAGCAGCTGGAAATAAAGAAGAGGAGCCAGCCCCATGTGATAGGCAGGCCAAGGGCCAGCAACAACTTCAGATGTTCCTCTTCTCAATAGTGAAGGACTGGTCTCAGAGGACTGTAAGTGGAGTGTAAATTGGGTCCTTGGCCTGACACAGAGCCACAATACTAGAATATGACAATAGCACCTAGAGGTCCACAATCAAGATCAGGGTCCTGTTGTGGTAGGCCCTGTACAAACACATAGTAAGAGAGAGTTCCTGCTCCAGAGAGCTTGCAGTCTAAATAGACAAGATAGAGGGCAGGAGGGGAAATGACTTGTTCAAGTCACACAACAGGTCAGGGGTAGCTCTGGGAATAGAACCCAGGTCTCCTAACACCCAGTTCCGTGCTGTACTCACACCCTACAGCCCGTCAAATACTATCCTTTAAAATCTGTATTATAGTAGCAACTAGAGGCCAGGACCCCACTGTGCTGGGCACTGTATGAACGAGCCCGTGGCCATCCCTGCCCTGATGAGCTTACAGTCCAAGTAAAACTGTAGACAACAGGTGGATAAAGCAAACGTGCTCAATGACAGCATCCCCAGATGGTGTGTGAGTAGCACTTATCACCCCCTGGACTATTCCCAGGGCATCAGGCACCACAGTGTGTCATTGTTCCCTAGTTTCAATACACAGACATACTAAATGTATTTGGCTGACTGCCATGACTTCCTGGTGACTTTCCTTAGATGGCTTTTTTTGGCAGTGCTTAGAATGTAAGAACATATAAGCTGCCAATGGGTCAGACCAAGGGTCCATCTGTCCCAGTATCCTGTCTTCTGACAGTGGCCAATGCCAGAGTGTCAGGGGGAGTGTACAGAACCAGGCAATTATCTAGTAACCCACCCCTATCTTCCATTCCTGGCTTCTGGCAGTCAGAGGTTTGAGGTTGCCCAGAGCCTGGGGTTGCATCCCTGACCACCTTGGCTAATAGCCATTGATGGACCCATCCTCCATGAACTTACCTAATTATTTTTTTTATCACAGTTGCAGTTTTGGCCATCCCAACATTCCATGACAATGAGTTCCACGGGTTAACTGTGAGTTGGGTGAAGAAGTACTTTCTCTTGTTTGTATTAAACCTGCTAACTATGAATTTCATCAGGTGACCACTGGCTTCTGTATTGTGTGAAAGGGTAAATAACATTCGCTCTTCACTTTTCCACACGATTCATGATTTTGTAGACCTCTGTCATATCCCTCCTTAGTCATCTCTTTTCTAAGCTGAATAGCCCTAATCTTTGTAGTCTTTCCTCATATGGAAGCTGTTCTAAACCCTTGATCATCTCCATTGCCCTTATTCTGAATCTTTTCTAGTTCCACTGTACCCTTTTTGAGATGGGGCAGCCAGAATTGGAATCAGTATTCAAGATGTGAGCGCACCATGGATTTATATAGTTGCCTTATGATATTTTCCATCTTATTTTCTATCCTTTTCCTAATAGTTCCTAACATTCGGTTAGTCTTTTTGACCGCAGTGTGCACTGAGCTGAAGTTTTCAGAGAATTGTCTATGGTGACACCAAGATCTTTGTGGTAACAGCTAATTTAGAACCCATCGTTTATATGTATAGTTGGGACTATTTTTTTTCAAATGTGCATTACCTTGTACTTACCAGTATTTACGTTTGTTTGCCATTGTGTTGCCCAATCATCCAGTTTTGTGAGATCCCATCGTAACTCTTCGCAGTCGGCTTTGGACTTAACTATCTTGAAAATTTCGTATCATCTACAAACTTTGCCACTTCACTGTTTACTCCTTTTTCCAGATCATTAATAATTATGTTGAACAGCACAGGTCCCAGTAAAGATCCTTGGAGACGCTGCTATTTACCTCTTTCCACTGTGAAAACTGACAAGTTCTTCCTAACCTTTGCTTTCTGTCTTTTAACTAGTTACTCACCCATGAAATGGCCTTCCCTCTTGCACTGTGGCTGTTTAGTTTCCTTAAGAGCTTTTGGTGAGGGACCTTGTCAAAGGCTTTCTGAAAATCCACCATGTTCACTGGGTCACCTTGTCCACATGTTTGTTTGGTGAGGCATGATTTCCCTTTACATAAGCTGTATTGCTTCTTCCCTCAACATATTGTGTTCATCTGTGCGTCTCATTATTCTGTTCTTTACTATAGCTTCAACCAATTTGCCTGGTACTGAAGTCAGACTTACCAGCCTGTAATTGCCAGGATCACCTCTGGAGCCTTTTTAAAAATTGGTGTTACATTAGCTATCCTCTAGTCATCCGGTACAGAGGCTGACCTAAGCAATAAGTTACATATCACAGTTGTTAACTCTGCAATTTTACAATCTGGTCCTGGTGACTTATTACTGTTTAATTTATCAGTTTGTTCCAAAACGTCCTTTACTGAAACATCAACCTGGGACAGTTCCTCAGAATTGTCCCCTAAAAAGAATGTCTCAGGTGTGGGAACCTCCCTCACATCCTCTCCAGTGCAGACTGATGCAAAGAATTCATTTAGCTTCTCTGCAATGGCCTTTCCTGAGTGCTCCTTTAACACTTTGATTGTCCAGTGGCCGCACTGATTGTTTGGGAGGCTTCCTGATTCTGATGTACTTAAAAAATATTTGCTGGTCCTTTTTGTGGGTTTTGCTAGTTTCTCTTCAAACTCTTTTTTTCACCTGCCTAATTAGACTTTTACACTTGACTTGCCAGAGTTGTTGCTCCTTTCTGTTTTCCTCAGTAGGATTTAACTGCCAATTTTTAACAACTTTTGCTATCCTCTTTACTAGGGTCTAGAGTTCCCCCTTTAATTCATTCATCCCTAAGGGATGTCTCAGTCCGAACCTTGTGCTCCTCTGTACCTGTTGACTTTCCCCCAACACTTAGTTTAAAAACTCCTCTACGTCCTTTTTAATTTTACATACCAGCAATCTGGTTCTGTTTTGGTTTAGCTGGAGACCATTTCTCCTCTATAGGCTGCTCCTTTCCCCAAAAGTTCCCCAGTTCTAAATAAACCAAAACCCCTCCTCCCTACCCTATCATCTCATCCATGCGTTGAGACCTGCAGTTCTGCCTGTCTAACAGGGCCTGCGTGTGAAACTGGAAGCATTTCAGAGACTAGGTAATATCTTACCTCGCAGCCTAAATTTGGCCTCCAGGATCTCTCTCCCTATGTCACTGGCACCCACATGAACCACAACCACCAGCTGCTCCCCAGCCCTATGTATACGGCTATCTAGATGTCTTGTGTCTTCGAACCCAGCAGGCAATTTACCATGTGGTTCTCCTGGTCATCACAAACCCAACTACTTATCATTCTAATAATTGAATCCCCCACTACTATTGTCTGTTTCTTCCTAGTAACTGGGGTCCCCACCCCCAAAAGAATATCCTCAGGGTGAGAGGATACGATGACATCATCTGGAAGGAGAGTCCCAACTATGGAATCATTTCCCTCTGCTCCAGCTTGATGCTCTCCTGCCCCGAGACATTCATGCGCTTTAACAGCACAGGAGCTGTCAGGCAGGAGATGGGACTGCTCTATGTCCCTGAAAGTCTCCTCTATGTACCTCCGTCTTCCTTTCCTCCTCCAGTTCTGCCACTCTGGCCTCAAGAGCACACACTCGGTCTCTGAGGGCCATGAGTTGCTTGCACCGAATGTCCACATATGCCACCTGTCCACGAGGCAGGGAATCGGACGTGTTGCTTTGAGTGCAATAAACTGGGTAGCCCCTACCCTGCTGCTGGTCTTCTGCCTTCGTTCTTACTTCGGGGACTTTTTTAAGTGTCCTAAGTTCAGGGTATGTTTGGTAGGTGTATTGGGTTTTCTTTAGTCTGTCAGTTACTTTTCTTGGGGACTTGGTGCCTTTCTAAGTGTTCTAATCCCTTGGACTCCTCAGCAGCTGTGCTGGAGAAGGGGCTCTTGTAGGAGGCGTCTAGATTTATACCTGTGTCTAGGCCACACCCCTTTCCCACCTCCTATGGATTACTTGGGTCCTGGCCTCTAAAAGTGTCCCTTTGATCAAAGGGACATCACTAACACGTGATTTACTCAGGCCTTGTCTACACTTAAAATGGTACAGTGGCACACGGCAGCACTGCAGCTTCAGGGTAGACCCTACCTACGCCGATGGGAGTTCTTCTGTCGGTGTAACTTATCTGCCTCCCTGAGAAGCAGTGGCTAAGGTGACAGAAGAACTTTCCCATTGACCTAGCACTGCCTACACCCGGACTTAGGTCGGCTTAACTGTGTCATTCTCAGGTGTGGATTTTTCACACCCCTGAGTGACGTCATTGGGTCGACCTAATTTTCTAGTGTAGAGCAGCCCTCAGCTGCCACAGTGCCTAGCACCTCCAAGGGGCTATGAGTCACCAGTGCAGCCTCTCTGACCAAGCTTGGAAGTTAAGGTTTAGAGCTGGGTAAGCCTTTACATTTTAAATGAAGGGCAAGTCTACACTACAAAATCAAGCTGACCTAAATTACGACGATGTAGCGCCACCGCAGTAATTGAATCCGTTTTACACGTCCACGCTATGCTCCTTGCGTCGCTGCACGTCCTCACCAGCAGCGCTTGCACCAATTTAACTGCCAGTGCGGGGCATTGTGGGACGGCTTCGGAAAGGCAGCAACAGTCGATGTAAGCAATGCAGTGTCTGCACCGACACTGCTTCGACCTAACTACATCGCCTTCCATGCTACGCCTCTTGCGGAGGTGGAGTTAAGTCGGTGTAGCGGGCGAGTTACATCAGAAGGAGCTACATTTTAGTGTAGACGCTTACGGAGTCAGGTTGACATAAGCTGCCTTACATCGACCTGACTCTGTAGTGTAGACCAGACCCTAGATTTTAAAATGCTTGGCCTGTAAAATGCCAAGTCTCTACCAACTAGAGTTTTACAGAATTTACACGGCTAAGCCTTCCACATTCAGTTATAGGAAGTTCAAAATGTAGGCAGTTAATCTCAGGCTAGGAAACTGATTAAAATAATGGACATGAAAAATAAGGGCACTTAGCTGTCCTCATTGCTGCCAGACTCTCTTTACATTGGCAGCTCGCTCGCTCTGTCACGGGCACTTGCTGCTTGTGATGGGGTGTCTGCCCCCACACTGGCCTGTAAGGGGTTAATAGAGCCTTTGGAGGCTGTGCAGAAAGCAGCCAATAGTAGAGGCTGCGAGGAGCAGCCAATCAGGGCTGGGCAGGCCCATATAAGAAGAGTTGCAGGGCAGAAGAGGTTCAGTTGCTCTTTGGAGCTCAAGGAGGAAGGACTGGGTGCGTTGCAGGCAGAAGAAAGCCAGCACCCTGGACAGAGCAGTGCTGCTAGCAGGGACCTGGGGAGCCAGGGAAGAGCTCCTGGCTGGTGGTTGGGAGTTGCAGGCTGAGGCCCTGAGGCAAGGGTGAAGAAGGTGCTCGGGCCGTGGGGAAGTGGTCCAGGGAAATAGACTGAGAGGTTGGAGGGAACGTAGCATGTGGCTGTCATCTACAGGGTCCCTAGGCCAGGACCCAGAGTAATGGGCAGGCCTGGGTCCCCCCATCCCCATGTGCCACTGAGGAAGTAGCTGGACTGTTGGACTGTGGTACTGTCCCCTGGAAGGAGGGAGCACAGAGTGCAGCACAGCCGGAGGGCTGTGTCCTGAAGAGGACGCAGCAGTCCTTGGAACAACACAGGTCCAGGAGCAGAGGTGAAAGCGGGTTAGACACCACTGAGAGTCAGTGTACCGACCTGTGGAGCTGATCCGCAAGGTGACCAGCAGCAAGCGCTAGTAGGGTGAGTCCCACCCTGTTACACTGCTCAAGAAGCAAAAACACCCAGTGCATTATATTGTTTGTTCCCCACTGGATAAAACCATTATGAAAATGAAGGCAGAAGCTAGGCTTTAAGGCTCATAGGTTTGAGGCCTGTGCTTCTGATCCTGTGAGGTGCTGAATGGGCCTCAATATGATCCTCTTAGAGCATCACTTCCATGGAAAATCTGCAGTGCATTATGGGAGTCCTAGCCTGCCGTGCTGGCTGGAGAGACCTTTGCCCACAGGTAATGAGCTATGCAATAACATCACCCCCACAAAAAACCTCTTGCACACAATTTCCATGAGTAAACAGTGTTTTACAAAGTATCTGTTTGCACTACCTCTGCCTGCCTTTTAATAATGCCGTTGTCAAATGGAGAACACACAGTATAATTTATGGGGTGTTTTTAACTCCCTCACATGGAGTGCCGTAAGTACGGACAGTACCGCAGGGGGTAAATTGCGTACATAGGCAGCGTTCCTTGCCTGAAATGCTCTGCCTGACACAATGCTTTATGAAACCTGAGACCCACTTCGGGAGTGCTGTGCACATAGCCAGACTCGAGAGGGAGGGGGAGTAGTCACTCGATTCCCTTCTAGGCTACAAAGCAGGAAACCCTCACTTGACTCGCTATCTTTTGAGTGCATCCACACCACTGAGTGCAGAGATACGACTAACCTGAGCATCCGGCTATTCTCTAAATGAGGGTAGGAGAAATCTAAGTAGCTCATAGGGCTTAAGGCCAAAAGGGCAAATCGTGATCATCTGGTCTGAGCTCCTGCACATCGCAGGCCACAGAACCTCAGCCACCCACTCCTGTAGTCAGAGGTGGATGATAGTTTTGTGGAGCCCTGGGCCAGAGCAAGTGGGGGGGCCCTCCCCACCCCTTCTGCCTGCATTCCTCCCCCTCCCTGGTGCTCTTGCCGGGGAAATGGGATCGGGGCACGGGAGCTTGCCCCGCTGCGCCCACCCGCCTGGCACTCCTGCTGGAAAGCACTCGCGCCCCAAACCCCGGCAGGAGTGCCAGATGGGCGGAGCAGGTCAGGGTGCAAGGGCACCTATTTTTCCAGGGGCCCCCAATTGGCCAGGGCCCCTGGGCACAGGCCCCGTTGGCCCAGTGGCTAATCCGCCACTGCCTGTAGTAGGCTCATAACCTCTGGCGAGTTACTGAAGTCCTCAAATCATGATTTAAAGACTTTAAGTTACAGAGAATCCACCATTCATTCTAGTTCAAACCAGCAAGTGACCTGTGCCCCATATTGCAGAAGGCGGCAGAAAAACAAAACCAAACCAGCCTCTCTGCTAATCTGACCTGGGAGAAAATTCCTTCACAACTCCAAATATGGTGATCAGTTAGACCCTGAACATATGGGCAAGACCCACCAGCCAGACACCTGGGAAAGACTTCTCTGTAGTAACTCAGAGCCCTCCCCATCTAGGGACCCATCTTTGGCCATTGGTGATACTTGACATACAATTGCTCAAGTATCTGGGCAGGACCTCCCAATCCCACCTTTTTCCTCTCGTCACCTTGTAGCTATGCCCTCTTCTCCCCTTTATAGGATCATAGAATCATGGGACTGGAAGGGACCTCAAGAGGTCATCTAGTCCAGTCCCCTGCACTGAGGCTACCTAATATCTTCTAGCCTAATTTTACTCTGGTTAAAATATCCTGGGGGAGCCGTAACACTCTCAATGTGGCATTAACTCCTTGTGATGTGGGTAGGAGACACACCTGTTGTGGGGGAACCTGCAACTTATTTGGCTATGATGGGGGGAGGAAGGGGCCTAGGAAGGGAGCACAAAGAGACTTGGGCTGCGTGTGCTCGGTCAGAGACAGGGTGAGATTAGCGTTACCTGTGTATCCGTGCCCTGTAGACCCAACTCCTGCTGCTTCCATGAATCTGCCATTCCCTACCTTAAGCAAGGGGATAATATGAAAAAAGCAACCTGCTGGGTTCTGGAGATAAGCCTCCCTTTCCACTATCTTTCCACAGAACAGGTTGATTTAGCCCTTGGGTTCCCATGGCCTTTCTCATAAAACCCTGGCCAAATTCCTGTAGAGAGAAAACAGTTCCTCTGTTGGCTTAATTGGTTGTGCGTTCTTTACTTCCAGTCCTAAACTGTCAGGCAGTCTTGCTGTGTTCATTGATGCTAAGGCCAGAACGGACCTTTAGATCAGCTAGTTTCACCTCCTGTTTATCATGGCCCATAGAATTTCCAGTGTGTGGCCTCAGGGAGGCTCCTGTGACTTCTCCCACAGAGGTGCCTGTCAGTTGGTGGTGAGGTGGAAGTAGGTCAGTATATTGGGTTTGGGAGGCAGGAGATCTGGGTTCTATTTCTGCTCCTGCTGTGTGACCTTTGCCGATAACTGTCTTAGTTACCCAATCTGTAAAATGAAGATGACTTTGTAGAGCCCTTCAAAATCAAAGGAGGAAAGGTACCACACAAGACCTGAGTAATATTACGATGTATACTGTACAATCTAACACATTTATTTGGGCATAAGCCTTTGTGGGCTAAAACCCACTTCATCAGATGCATCTGATGACGTGGGTTTTAGCCCACGAAAGCTTATGCCCAAATAAATGTGTTAGTCTCTAAGGTGCCACAAGGACTCCTCGTCATTTTTGCTGATACAGACTAACACGGCTACCGCTCTGAAACTGTACAATCTGTAATTCTGTGAAGGAGTTTAAAGCCTCTGGAAGGAGCTCTATAAATCTACTTAGTATTATTATTAAGAAATGAGAGGTTTTATCAGCGCAGGAGGTCGTGCTCACTGAAAGAGGCGGCGGCGGCGGCAGCAGCAGCATGTGGAGAAAACTACTGAATTGTTACATTGAAAACCAACTATTTGTGAACCTACCAGGATATAGCGATCAGTATGTGCACAAATGTTTGTTGCATGCTGGACAATGGCGCTGCACTGAGTTCATGTGCTCTTACCCATGCTAGAGGTCGAGCATGGTGCAGCACCTATTGGTAAGGTTACCCAAGAGTTTCCATTTTAAAGCCCCTTTAATTAGCTGGTCATAACTCTTTTCAAATAGGTTAGGCCAGGGGTTCTCACACTTTATTGCACCGCGACCCCCTTTTGACAACAAAAATTACTACACGGCCCCAGGATGGGGGACTGAAACCTAAGCCTGCCCGAGCCCCACTGCCCCAGGCAGGGGGGCCATAGCCGAAGCCCAAGGGCTTCAGCCCCAGGCCGGGGGCCTGTAATCTGAGCCCCACCAGCCAGGGCTGAAGCCCTTGGGCTCAGGCTTTGGCCCTGGGCCTCAGCCCATCTAACTCCAGCCTTGGTGACCCCATTAAAATGGGGTCACGATCCACTTTAGGGTCCTGACCTACAGTCTGAGAACTGCTGGGTTAGGCCCAGATTTTCTAGTTGGGTCTCTGTGACTGGATGACTTTTCCCCCCTGATTTAAATACAATTCAGCCATTTTTCAGCGGGGAGGTGATGGGAGAACCACTTATACCCATTTTTTTTTTTTAAAGTTGTGCCTCTTTTAGAGTGCTAGCACCACTTCAGATGGAAGAAACCTGAAATCTGTCAGAGAGTTGGTTCTTCATCCATGTGCCTTGCAGGGGCTTGTGGGAAAATCCATTTTGACTTAGCTGAGTTGAGGCAGCCACTGTGGTCTCAACTGCCAGCTCGGAATCTGTCAGCAGCAATGAGTGGTTGGCTAAAGACATTTGGAATGGTTTCCTCATTGATGATCCGACCGTTCGACCACCAGCATTTGACCTTCCACGTCAGCTTTGGACTTTGCTGAGCAGGTTCTAAACTGGCCCAGGAATATGCTCCACTATCCTCTACACATGAGGTTGGCGTGATGACCCACTTTGTCAATGCTGCCTCCATCAGTCAATGGCGCATGTTGCCGACAGTGTCAACTAACTAGATTTCATGGTGGCCTGAGGGTCCTTCATTCTGTTGATGCAGTTGCTGTTGGGTGACCCAGCAAGCACTGCAAACGCTAGAAGAACTTAGCTGAGTTTCATAGTTTAAAAGACAGACTGGGCAGAGGAGTGAAATTCACCTCCATGCAGAGGGCTAGCATGTACTTCTGCACCATGTACATCCCTATGAGCAACTCTGGAACCCCGGCCATGTGGCATAAGCATCATCGTATATCACCTGGGTGAGGTTCTATATGCAGTGGGGTCCAAACCCCACTCTGCTTATACACACACGTATGAGTGGTGCACTAGAAACCTAAGATTAACCCAAGCCAACCGTTAGCATTGGGGATAGAATCCCAGTCCTCTGCTCTGATCAATAGCCAAGCCTGCCTCTAACGTGGTGGCATCCCTATAAAGCTGATTTTTTTTTTAAATAGCTTAGTGTGGGGCCTTATCCTCGCTGACCAACTTTCAGTGCATGCCAAGTGTGATTATAGGAGCCCCAACACTTTAGGATCTGGGTGCACTTAATTCATGCCCATCAGGCATGAAACAGCTATTATCCCCATTTTACAGCTGCAGAACTGAGGCAGAGAGAGAGACTAAGGTCAAATCAATTGGAGCTGGGCACCGAGGTGCTTTTGAAGATCCCGCTGGGGGCCTATCCGCAGCTGTAGGCTCCTAAATAAAAATTGGGTGCTAAGGGTATGTCTACACAGCATTGTAAACCTGGACTCAGATTTGAACCCAACCCGCCCCCAATCGTCCACCTACAAATCTCTCTAACTTGGGTCAGCAAGCACACAGGGCTTACCGGGGAGGGTGGCTCAGAGCCCCATTCCCCTTAGCCTCTGGGCCGAGCCCTGTCATTTTGCAGGGTGGACACGGCTCAAGCCACAGCCTGGGGTCAGAAGGTCCGCAGAGCGCAGCATGGAGGTGTGAGACCCAGATCCAGCAACTGGAAAGCCAGGTTTTCCAGGGCAGCGAGGAAACAAAGTCCTCCAGCCCGGATCCCCCAGAGCCAGGTTTTCCAGGGCAGCGAGGAAACAAAGTCCTCCAGCCCGGATCCCCCAGAGCCGGGTTTTCCAGGGCAGCCTAGACCTCCCCTAATAAGTGACGTGCCCAGGGCCGCTGTGGCAGTGGCAGGATTCGAATCCAGGTCGCCTGCATCCCCGTCACGTGTCCGACGCCTCATGGGCGGGGCTCGGTGGGTTTAAGGTTGGAGGCGGCAGCTGCGTGGCTCCCGGCAAAAGCCGCGCGTGGCCGCGGAGGGGTTAATCAGCGGCTGATCCGGGGGCCGGAGCGGGAAGAGTTAAAGGGAAGAAGCCCGGGCACGTTCCACCCTCCGCGCCTCTCCCCGGCTCTGTTAGGCTGCCGGCTGGCGGGGGGGTGGGCCGGGGGCTGGCTGCTCTTTGCCGCAGGAAGGGGGGAACGTGGCTGCGAGCGGGGAGCGGAGCCGAGCCCCCCTCAGACTGCGAGGAGCCCGCGGGATCGGCCAAGCGGCTGCAGCCCTGCCCGGAGCCAGAGCCATTGGTTTATTCTTTTCGGGGAGGCGTTGTAGGGCTGTCTGTTGCTCCGCCAGGGAGGGAATCACCCATCCGGAGCCTGGATCCAGGCAGCATCACCGCATTCCTGCCAAGAGTAAGGCTCCTTTCCCCACGCGCGGGCATTTTTGGGGGGGTGCCCGGGGGGAAAGGTGTGTGCTGGCTGTGCCAATGCACTTCAATACAGCCGCTGGTGCAGCCTGGAAAATTGCATGGGAAAGGGGGGGGGGTGCAAATCTGGCGCATCTTGGAAAACCTGTATGGGGAGGGGGGGGATGGATGGATTTGTGGCCCAGCACCCTGGTTGTAGCCATCAAATCAAACCCTTTGGGGAGGATTTGGGGGCCAGCTGTGATTTCTGCTTTGGAGAAATGTTTGTGCCTAAGGTAACACATCATGGGTTGGTTTGTTGTTGTTTTTTTTGCTCTGCTGTGTCCATTTGGAAATCACCACCACCCAAAATATAAACGGGGGGGGGGGGGGGGNTTAACATGCGCTAGCTGTGAATTATGTCATCTGCCTCTTGTGCACTGTGGGAGACTTTAGCAGCAGCAGGGGGCACGGGGGGCGGGGAAGAGCTCAGGGTCTGCTCCTTTTGCAGTAAGGAAAGCAGGTATTTTAATCCAGCAGAGCAGGGATGATTTAACAATGCTCTAGAATATAGATTGGGGGAGGACCCCAAACCCCTCTGGTATCTGCCTTACTATTCCAGTTCATAGTAGTCCGGGTGTTGGAGCTGCTAGTTTTTTAATCCTTTGCCTACTGGGAACCCCAATAGACCATGTGTGCACCTGCCCCCCTCGTAGTCCTGTATGTAACCAGCTAGCTCCTCGGCTGGGGTGTCAATCCATGGAGTTGTGGATCTGGCCCTGTACAGGGACATTGGAACAATTTGTAGAGCGGGGGTGCTGGAAGCCATTGAACAAAACTGTAAGCCCTGTCTATGATGGGAGCCGTGCATTCGATTGCTACTATTGCTTCAAGTCAGGGGGTGCTGCTGCGGCTGCACCCCTAGTCCCAGCTCCTCCCCTGCCCTATACGCCCTACGTGTCAAGGAGAAGCAAAGATACGTTGCTGCCCTGAATGAATGCTTGCCTTCCATGCCTCTGCTGGGTATGGGCAGGTGCCTGCGGTTGGCACGAGTCCCCAGCTTGGTTTCAGAGCTGATCTCCCCAGGAGAGAGCAGGGCAGCAGCCTGACTGCAGTGCAGCAGGCAGGGAGAGAAGCTAGCGCTGCTGTGGCTCGCTCCTGCTCGCTTTCACACCACCCCTGGCTCCCTGCATGATGTCCGCACTGGCTGGGGCACCCGGGTCAGCTGCGGCTGAGCAGAGGGGAGCCCCCTCCTCTGGCGTTCACTTTACTGGGAGCATGTGCACGTGTGTTTTGGGGGGGAGGACTTCATGCCGGACGTAGGGCCTCGAGCCCCGTGATCTCTGTGGCTGTGAGAGAGGGAGAGGAGCTGGGGATCACCCCTGTCAATCTGCAGGCTTGCTCTCCCCAGATCTAGCACCGCTGGCTTGTGTAGGCACCAACAGTAGGGTTTGGTACCACCTCGCTGCCACTCATGGCCAGCATCAGTGCCTTGGTGGGGGAGGGGGAAACCTGACCGATTTTTAAACCATCCCAATGGCTCACGTTCTCCTGCCACGGAGCAGAAGAGCCGTTCAGAAAGGGAGCTAGGCTCTTTGGTAAACTACCCATCTAGCCTGAATAAGGGCAGGTGCAGATCAAGGAAAGGCCTCCAGCGGTTATAGATCATGGTCTGTCTGGCCAGCTGGCTTGTAAACTCCTTCAGGCAGGAACTGAGCCTAGTAAATGATCAAAAGCCCATGACTGGGGCGCGCACTGTTGATAGGTGCAAATCATGAGCTGTTATGTTTAAAGAATCCTTGACACTTACGAATATCCTGCCTTTAGGGCTGTTGACGATCCCAAGGACAGAGAGCTGTGAGAATAGTGTACGAGTGCCATTTTTTTTTGGTGTATGTTAAGTGTGTCTTCCATCATCGTGGGCCACTTACAGGCTGGGGTGGGGGGGTTTTACCCTCTATTATAAGTAGATAAATGAGAACAGGCAGGTTGTGTTCCAGATCCGGATCTCCACAAATGGGGCTACTCTGTTTACACAGAATCGGATCGCCTCTTTAATTGGGAGTGGGGGCAGGGGGAAGTATGCTAGCAATGTATTTTATTTAACACTGGGAGTAACTGAGCTAAATTTGCGCATGGGCCTGGGCATCAGCGCTCCTGGGCTCTATTCCTAGCTCAGCCATTGACTCACTGTGTGACCTTAAGTAAGTCACTTAGCCTTTCTCTGCCTCAGTTTCACCATCCATAAAATACTTACCAACCTCTTCTGGGTGTAATGTTACTATTTATTTGTATTACAGAAATCTCTAGAGGCCTCACTCAAGGTTCAGGGACCCATTGCACTAGGCATTGTAATTAATACTTGCTTTTGAGATCTTCACATGGAAGATGGTATAAAATATTTATTAATAAAAGGACGATCAACTCCCCACCAAGCAGTGGAATGGTGTCGATATTTCAGCTAGTCTGTTCTATGTAGGTTCTCCGTCTCTCATCACTACGGTATCTGAGGACCTTCCAGGAGCGCATTAAGCGATGTGACTAACATCTGTCACATGTGGTTCATTCTCTCTCTTGTCCTCTCCCCAGGGGGAGAATTGTGTGTGCAGCGTAGTGATGTTGCCTGTTTATATATGCGCACAGTGCTAGGGGCTATATGATTTCACGTGCCCCTATATAGAATGCGACAATATCATCTGAGTTCAATTTAATTGTGGAATTATTTCCTTGAAACATTTGAAGGCTGTTCTTTGGAAAACAGAGGGTACAGTTATAGGCTATGGTCCTGCAACCCTCTTACACATGAGTAATTCTTCATCAATGACACCAGTGCTCCTATTTGGGTGAGGAAAGGTTTGCTCATGTCAACGAGGCATGCAGGATAGGGCTCATATGTTTTCTTGCTCTGGTAGGCCCTGTAAATTCACAAATACATTATCCAGGTGCACAGCTGCAGAGACCTGGTTCAATGGTCCAGTGGTTAGGACACTTGCTAAGGTTGTGGGAGAGGGGGGTTCAATTCCCTGCTCTGCCATGGACTTCCTGTGTGGCCTTCGGCAAGTCACTTAGCCTTCCTGTGCCTCAGTTTCTCCGTCTGTAAAAGGGGGTGATAGCAGTGCCCTACCTCACAGGGGTATTATGAAGATAAATACATTAAGATTATGAAGCACTGTGAGACTTACTGATGAAAGGTGCGGAGGGACGTTACTATAAATTAAACATCCTCTTTCAACTATCAAAGTTAAAGCCTGGCCAGATAAAAATCATCATGGAACAAACAAGCTAGTGGGTACCTGCCCCCTAATGGATGAAATTGGAATTGCCCACTGTATCCGAGGCCCTATCCTGCTGATTGTTAGCAGAGATTCTCCTTTAGCTCAAGTGGATCTGAGTTCTCTCCCTGTGAATACCGTGAAGCCCAAGGGTGTGGAACAGCATATGGAGGGGACCATATGTGGGGGGAGGCCTTACCACTGCCCCCCACTTCCTGGGACTCCACAAAGGGATCTCTTTGTAGGGTCTGGGTGTGGGCGGGGGAGAGGGGCAGAGACAAGGTAAGCCCGGGGTGGAGAATGGGCAGTTCGGGGGGTGAGGCTGGACACATTGTACACTCTTCATCCCACCCCCATGCAGCCTTGTGGCAATGATCCTGAGAAGGTTTTTTATGGCATCTCCATGCTAAGGAAGCCCCCTGTGAGGACAGTCCCATGGGCCCCCATAACCAAGAGAAGCCCTGGAATTTTAGTTATAAGCTGGGGACGCATCAGTTGGAAGTAATGGAAGAGGAGAAGGACCTCGGAGTCCTGGTTGATCGCAGGATGACTGAGAGTCGGCAATGTGACGTGGCTGTAAAAAAAGCTAATGTGGTCTTGGGATGCATTAGGCGAGGTATTTCTAGTAGAGATAAGGAGGTGCTAGTCCCGTTATACAAGGCATTGGTGAGACCTCATTTGGAGTACTGTGTTCAGTTCTGGTCGCCCATGTTTAAGAAGGATGAATTCAAACTGGAATGGGTACAAAGAAAGGCCACTAGGATGATCAGGGGAATGGAAAGCCTGTCGTATGAAAGGAGACTTGAGGAGCTCAGTTTGTTTACCTTAACCAAAAGAAGGCTGAGGGGAGATATGATTCCTCTCTTTAAATATATCAGAGGGATAAATACCAGGGAGGGAGAGGAATTATTTCAGCTCAGTACTAATGTGGACACGAGAACAAATGGATATAAATTGGCCATCGGGAAGTTTAGGCTTGAAATTAGAAGAAGGTTTCTAACCATCAGAGGAGTGACGTTCTGGAACAGCCTTCCGAGGGAAACAGTGGGGGCGAAAGACCTCTCAGGCTTTAAGATTAAGCTTGATAAGTTTATGGAGGGGATGGTTTGATGGGATAACGGGATCTTAGTCAATAGGTCAATAACGTGCCATCACTGGTAATTAGTACCAATGGTCAATGATGGGATATTAAAAGTTACTACAGAGAACTTTTTCCTGAGTGTCTGGCTGGAGAGTCTTGCCCGCATGCTCAGGGTTCAGCTGATCGCCATATTTGGGGTCGGGAAGGAATTTTCCTCCAGGGTAGATTGGCAGAGGCCCTGGAGGTTTTTCGCCTTCCTCTGCAGCATGGGGCAGGGGTCGCTTGCTGGAGGATTCTCTGCAACTTGAAGTCTTTAAATCATGATTTGGGGACTTCAACAGCTGAGTCAAGGGAGAGAATTATTCCAGGAGTGGGTGGGTCGGCTTTTGTGGCCTGCATCATGCGGGAGGTCAGACTAGATGATCATAATGGTCCCTTCTGACCTTAAAGTCTATGAGTCTATGAAGTGAGGCTTGGAGCGAAGCTGAACTAGCCGGAATTGGCTCTAAGGGCCATAGCGCTAATACAGCATCACAGGCTCTTATTTACTGCAGAACCCTGGATCTGCTGGGGACAGGGTCATCATGGCTTGTTCTGTTGGGGGTGGGGAAAGCCCATCCCAACTCCCAGAATGGCGTTGAGGGGAAAACGGAGTGACCTCCTGAGGGAAGTTCTGCTGGGGTGGGGGAATCTGGCCTTGATAGAACTGCTAGAGCAGGGGTCTCAAACACGCGGCCCGCGGGCCGCATGCGGCCCGCAGGGCTATCACATGCGGCCCGCAAGCTCCTCCCGGCCCCCCCGCCCCCCCCTGTTTACCTGGCCGACCAGCACCGGGGGCAGGGCAGGCTCCCTGCTTGCCCTGCCGCGGCGCCGCACCAGGAAGCAGCTGGAACCCGGGGGAGGAGGGGCGCAGGGGGGTGTGTGGCTGTTGCTTCAGGCACCGCCCCCAGCAGCTCCCATTGGCCACAGTTCCCCATTCCCGGCCAATGGGAACTGCTGGGGGCGGTGCCTGAAGCAACAGCCACACACCCCCCTGCGCCCCTCCTCCCCCGGGTTCCAGCTGCTTCCTGGTGCGGCGCGCGGCGGCAGGCAAGGCAGGCAGGCAAGCAGGGAGCCTGCCCTGCCCCCGGTGCGAGTCGGGCCGGAGCCCGCCCCCCTCACTCCTCCTGCACCCCGACCCCCTGCGTTGAGCCCCAGCCACACCCCACATCCCGACACCCTGCCCTGAGCCCCCGCCACACCCCACATCCCGACACCCTGCCCTGAGCCCCCTGCTGCACCCTGCACCCCAACCCCTTACCCTGAGCCCCCTGCTGTACCCCGACCCCCTGCGCTGAGTCCCCTGCCGCACCCCGACCCCCTGCTCTGAGCCCCCACCGCACCCCACACCCCCTCCTGTGCCCCCTGGCAGGGAGGGGGCAGAGTTGGGGTGGGGATTTCGGGGAAGGGGTTGGAATGGGGGCAGGGAAGGGGTGGGAAGAGGCGGGGCAGGGGCGGGGCCTCATGGAAGGGGTGGAGTGGGGGCGGGGCCGAGGGCGGGCGGGGGGGGGGGGGTGTCAGTAAATGCGGCCCTCGGCCCAATGTACTAGTCCTCATGTGGCCCTCGAGGTCATTTGAGTTTGAGACCCCTGTGCTAGAGAGACCTGCTTCTCTAGGGGGATGTCACCATCCCGGACTCCAATCCTGCAGCCCTCTTGCCGTGAGTGGGGACTGCAGGCGGGGGTCCGTGGCTTGCCAACGCCGAGGAAGAGAGGGTGCGAAATGCAGGCGGCTTGTTTGATCGTCCCAGGTAGAAGGGGCTGAGAACTTCTAAACCGAGCAACTTCACGACAGGGAAAGGTCAGTGTTGAAACTACACCGTTGGAGCTGTTAGACGGGTTGAAATCTTACTGGTGTTAGGAGGAGGAGAAAGGGACATGGAGGAGCAGGAGAAGCACAGACACTGACGATGTGCAAAGAGCTGTCAAATGCATCCAGGAAATAAACGGCTGGGGAAAAAAGAGGGATATTTTTCCCCTGTAATCGTTCTCCGTTACAGTCATCCTACGTGTTACTTGGCATAATGGCAGGTAAATCTTAATAACAGATGTATCCAAAATATGAAAAGGGGCACCTCTCTGAGACTCTGTGTGCCCCTGTCCCAAATGATTCAACTAAAATGAGCTCTCCCGCAACCCCGCGAGCTCTCCACACCCTACATACACATTGGATTTCTCCGAGGGAAGTGTAAATTCTGAGTTCTGGTCCCTTCAATTCTCACACATCTCTGAGGGTAAACTGAGGCCCAGAGAAGTGAAATGGCTTGTCCCCTGGGTCACAAAGCAAACAGGTAGGGATCTGGGATTCTATACTCGCTCTGGGACCCATAGGGCCAATCCCAGCCAGTTTGGCTCCACTGCAAGCAAATTCAGATGGGAAATAAGGTGTAATTTTTTAACACTGAAGGTAATTGTTGCCATGGTTAATTTGCCAAGGATTGTGGTGACTTCCCCATCGCTGGCAATGTTTAAATCCAGACTGGATGGATGAGCACGCTGGTCCCTTCTGGACCTATGAATCAAAGCCGTTTGGGTATCATAGCTGGGACTAGAGCCCTGGACTCCCTGCTCCTGCTCCTTGAATCCAGGGCCGCATCACAAGCTGTTTGCCCTCTGCTCATGCTGAAGTCAGTGAGTGTTTAGGGCCCAGAGTTCGGCCCCACTCCGCTCCATCTTCTTAGAGCCTCAGCTGGCTTAACCAGCTCCCAGGCAATCCACCTTGGGGGCAGGAGAATCCCTGGGTAGCCTAGAGCTGGCCAGAGCAGCCCTACAACACCATGGTTGCTGGCGCTCTAGTACAGTGGATGTGGCTAGGGCGCTCCCTTGCACTCTGGCTAGTCCCAGCTGCCGAAATGGCCTCGGGGAGCCGCAGGCAGCTGGGCGCAAGTTAAAGCGGCCCTGAGTCCGGGAGCAATTCAGCACCTTGTAGGATGAGCCCTGTCTGTTGTGTGTAGCTGACAGACTGCTGGCAGCAAAGAGCCGTCAGCTCCCCTGCGGTGCTCAAAGGAGCTTTCGATGGGGAATTTTAGATGCAGATTCAAAGATTATTGCCCTAGCTGTGGCGGTTGTGGCTCAGTACTCCGGGAGAAGAAAAGCAAAGGTATCCCAGCGATACTGAACTGATCAGGTATTCAGTGGGCTTCTCGCGTGAGGCCATTTAGGAAAGGGATGTTCTCCATTTCCCTCTATCCACGTTGACCCTGATGCTCACTGGAAGGTGAACATGACAAGCCTTAAAGGGAGGATTACAACAATGGATCTTTGGTGCCCCTCCACGACTAGGAGAACGTTCATTTGATCAGATGGCTTTAATATCATGCTTGTTGGGTCAGGCCCCTCAGTGGCAGGTCGGGGGCCTTCTAAGGGAAAACGCAGGTGCTGCCGGAAGTGGCGTGGGCGGTTCATTAGGTGGTGCTCTTCCCTCTGTGAATCAGCACCACAGCTGGCATTGTGCTCGAGGTGCTGTGCTCCTCGAGGTGACCTCTTGCTGATGGCTGGGTGAGCTGAGGAATGGAAGCCTAATGGGCATCCGAACTCCCCAGGGATACGTTGCAAGGGTAGGCTATCGGCATGACCGCTCTGGGTTTTTATGTTCTGCCTCCTGGAATCCCCTCCTGCAGTTTCAGTTGGATATGGCATTCTTCTCCTCTTGGCCTATATACAACATAGAGCTGCTGTGTGCAGTTAAACAGCTGCTGTGTTCCACCCCAGAAATGGCTGCATTTTGGTGGCAGGTGAAATGATTGTGTGTGTTGTATACGCACCAGTTTGTGGTGCAGCAGTAAAGGTTGAGACACACACACCATACCCGAGACAAAAGCAAAGAAATGAAAAATTAACCTACATAAGAGTCCATACCACTGCAGCAACAGCACCCCAAGGACCACATACCATAACCTTAACTCTGCCCCTTAGGGATGCCAGCCTTCTTTCATTCCCCAGATCTCTCTTCCAAACACACCAGACCCTCCTTTCTGCACGCACCCATTTACCAAGCTAACCCCACCCAGCACTTAGTTGCGGAGGTCTGGTATAATTTGCTGGGGAGCTGGCGTCCTTACGGGAACAGAACAAGTCCCTTCTGTGTAAGGTGAATATGAAACCTCACCACCAGTGTATGAGAGCGGAGAATGCTGATCTGGTGGGATTGTACAGTCGCTGCACTTGCAGGGCCTGACGCGTTAGCATAGATGTTGGGTAAAGTTCCAGTGGAGTAAAACTGGGGGGATTCAGACCCACTTTGCTCAGTTTAGGCAGGGGAAGGCATCAAGTGAAGGAGGCCAAGACCAAGACTGTCAAAAGTGAGGAGTGATTTTTTGGATGCCCCCATTTTGGGGGGCAACCGTCCTCAGAAGCATCAGGAATCCTGGTTTTCAGGAGGTGCTAAATACCCCCCCTTTTGAAAATAAGGTTCTTTCAAGGTGTCTCGAGCGGGGGTGGCCCAAACATGAGGGATCCCACACATAAGAAGTCACTTAAATCTTGGCCTAGATCTCTCCAAAAATTGTGTGTGAATCAAATCCTCCTAGACTCAGGAATCTGGCCCTGTGTTAAGAGACCCACGTGGTTCCCACAAAACAAGAGTTGGGGGGAACGAATGTAGGAGAAAAAGGAATGGGAAGGAAAAGCATGTCATGTCCCATGTGATGACCCATATCCCATGAATCAAGGGCTCACTCCTCCAACTCTTTGACCAAGAGGCCTAAGGTCTGATCCAATTCCAGTGAAGCCAGCAGAAAGACTCCCATGACTTTAGTGAGCTTTGAATCAGGGCCCTAATGAGCTGCATTTGACAGCAGGTGACTTCTCCATGAGCTTAATTAAACATCAGGCTTCGGAAAGCAATCCAGGTTGGTTCGTAGGCCTTCTGAATACAAAGGAGGGTAGAACGCCCTGGTAACTTGTTGGACCGAATTCTGCCATCTGAATCTGACGCCAGAAAGAACACAATTCAACGCCCAGTTCCTAGCTTGAGTTGTCAATGTCTGCAATTCGATCATGCTCCCTCCCTCCAGAAGCTTCTACTGACAATCCGAGCACATTTACTGTGAAAGGTGTTGCGAAATGACGAAAGATTTCAGTACAGCTGAATGGTCACTGAGAGACGATAGCAGGACTCCCAACAAATTATGGAGGAGAGTGGCTGGCGTCCATTAATGTTTCGATCTCCATAGAATAGGACAGAGAAATCTGCAACCTCTTTCATAGCATGGAGCCCATCTTACTAGAGAGAATGCTTAGTAGACCAACTCCCCCCTCTTGTGATCAAATACCATCCCTGACACAATCCCAATAATTCCTCACATGGAAGCAGGTTTAATAATCGTGAATCCATATCCCCACAATCATGAGATTGTCTTCAATCAGAAAGGTTGGCCTTTTCTTTGCCCATTTCCCCCCCATCTTTCCCCCAGCCTTTAGGGTGTGCTTGCTTCATGTTTTCAAGCTTTTTTTTCTGCAGTTACTCGCCCTTGTGGCTATCTCTTTCTTAAATGAAAGCTGACGTGGAATCCTACTAGGGTGACCAGACAGCAAGTGTGAGAAATCGGGACAGGGGGTGGGGGGTAATAGGAGCCTATATAAGAAAAAGACCCAAAAATCGGGACTGTCCCTATAAAATCGGGACATCTGGTCACCCTAAATCCTACTAGTGCATGGAAACAGCTGGGGCTTCACGAAAAACACTAAAAATCATGAGGCTCATGATCAGATTGCAAGTGTTGGCAACACTGTGTAGGAAAAGGAGATATTTTTAGTTGTCTTTTAATGTGATGAAGCAGGATATAAAAAGGACATTGACACCATGTGGCCAGCCAGCATTTCCTGGTCTGTGGACCACAGCTTGAGACCCTCTGGAATAGCAGATGTGGGGGGAAGGCATGGCTCCAGGACTGTGGGTGGAGAATAAGACTGAATTTTCTTACAAAGGCGGATTACAGCTTTCATGTGCCCCAGGGTTCTCCATTGGATGGAAGGTCAAATCTTATCTGCATTGCCCTCCAGTGACTGGAGACCTACAAGGAATGTATTACTCCTAGCTACTCAAGAACCTCTCTTAGCTCAAGTAGCAGGGTCCTGAATCACTGGAGCAGAATGCTTTGGGTTGTAGATCCCATGAAGCATGTGTGCAGTAGAGCTTAAAACCAGGATGCACGTATAGACGCAGCCACAGGTTCATTATACTGTCCTTCGTAGCTAACCTGAGCTTCACCGCCAAAGAGCCGACCTCTGTTTCACTTCAACAGGGCAACTCCCCAAGCCTGCTTCTAGCAGATGCCGGCAGGTAGTCTGAATTGCACTCTGCATTTGAGATTCACTGGGGCAAAGAAAAAGCTCTCGCTGACAGTACAGCCAGCAGTGTATGAACAGATAAGTAGCCCCGGCTTCTTTTAGATTCTCTGGGCCAAATCCTGATCTTGATTACGCTGGTACAGATCAGAAGTAATTCTGTCACTGATAGAACAGAGCCCCTTTGTCTTACTTTGTATCCAACAGGGAAGAAATGTGATCATATTATTGACACACTCTGCTCTTCCCACAAGCAATCTCACAAATATTTATTAGCTGGAGAAATTACTTGGCAGCGCCAAAGCCAGCTAATGTAATGCTAGAAGCTTTTAACTAGATGTGTCATGAATTACCCAGTTCCATTGGTACGTGGCCCAGTGACATGTTTTCCTGTGGAATCAAAACAGCAGAAATAATGATCCGAGCCAGGAAAAACAAGGATCAGCAATTTCTTCTCTTTTGTGTCCGTCGCCTAGTGAATGCCGGTGGAAATTGGTTCCGTGCAGCAGGTGATGCAAACTGATCAACCTCTACAAGACCTTGTCTGCTGGGGTATAAACCACTAGGAGTGGTTTTAGTTTTGTAAGAGAGGTGATAGAAGCAGCCCTGATGCAATAGACACAATTTCACATTGTAGTGAACTGGCTAAAATGTGTGCTGCTGCTGTACTCTGTTGGATAGACTCAGAAATGCTGGACTCTGTGTGTCACAGGCCCTGTACTGCTAGGAGATTCTCCTATAGGTCAAGTAGTAGGGATTTCTTGTTGCAGAGTTTTCCAGATTAGTGTCACTATTGCCTTGTCCCCCTACCCCACCCCACTGTTGGTGGAACCCCTTGTTTCTTGCCACATGATAGGGTTGCAAGCTCTTTGGGGCGGGATCAGTCTTTTATTGCACGTTTTGTACAGTGCCTAGCACAACGGGGCCCTGATTCCTGATTGGGAATATAATACAACCGATAAATGAATTTCTAGGCAGAGGGCGATCCCTCCACCCCCAGTTGGGGCCTGCCATTCTGCAGTCCATTGGTGTGTTCCACCATGCCCCACCCCACATCTGATAGCATCCATGCAGAATGGAACACTGCAGGAATTATTCATGATATTTGGGTCTAGTCTTGTCTAGTGGTTAGAGCAGGCAGCTAGTAATTGTGACTCATGCCCCCGGTTCTGCCACTGTCTCTGACCTAAACCACTGTGGATTTCAGCTGCCTACTCTGTACAACAGGTAGAACTCACAGGGATGTTTTATCAAGTGTATTATATTAGCACCCAGGGGCCCCAACTGAGAGCCGGACTCCATTGTGTACAGAAAGACATACAGTAAGAGTACTGCCCTGGAGACCATGCAATCAAAATCAAATAGTAGAAAGGAGGTACCATTAGCCCCATTTTATAGATGGGAAAGTGAGACACAAAGGGACTTGCCCAGGGACATCCAGGAAGTCTGTTGCAGATCTGGGAATTGAACTCACATCTCCTGAATCCCCGGTCAGTACCTTCTCCAAAGACTATCCTTCTCCTCAGGGATGACTAATACATCCACAGGGCTTAACATCAGGGGATTTCAATATACACTGCAACTCCGACTGGGTGCTACAGAGCAGCTCCATTGCCTGTCTGAAAATACCAGCATGCTCATGTGCAACAAGGGGACAGGTGATGCATCCGCCAGCAAGTTGGTGCGCTTGTAAACACAGTGTGGAGGAGGCAGCTGTGGAGAGCACGCTTGCCTGTGGATGCCCAGATGGTGGATTCTTGGCTGTCTAATATTAATCTCTGGCTGCTGGAGCAGGGCGTTTTGTCTCCCAGAAGGTGGTTCGCTGCCGGCTTTGGATTTTTGCACCAGGCAGGTTGCTTTCATCGCCCTCCGGCTGCTCCACCGTAGTCAGCTCCGCTCCACTGTTCAGGCGTGGTGCCTTGAGCTGTGACGTTTCCTCTGACCCCCTTCCCTTCAAATGCAGGGCGTGTGGGGAGCTCCGCAAGGAGATGCAGCTGTTGCCTTTGAGAAGCCGCATTCGCAGAGAGCATGTCTGTGCGGGAGGAGGGGAAGTCTGCTCCCCAGGAGCCCATGGGTCCATCTCTGGGGCTTACACTCTACAGTCACTGCTGCCAGTCGGCTCCTCCCATGTGGCTTTAGACCTGTTGGTCTCACCGGTGCGAATCAGGAGTCGCTCCATGTAAGCCCAGGGAGTCTGGATCAGGCCCAGGATGGCATTTCTGAGAGGGGTGCGAAATCTTTGGTTATTTTCACCGTTGGTCGCCCCGTTGGACTGGAATGAGCCATTACATCTCCGGCCACGTCTTTCTGGGTTACTGGGCCAAACTCATCCCTGGTGGATCTCCACTGGATTTGGTGCGGTTGCATCAGCTATGGACGGGGCACAAACTCCCCCAGTCAGTATCTTTCTTCCTGTTCAGAACAGGAGACAAGGGGCCGAAGACTGCACAGAAACCTGCTCTTCGGCTCCTTCAGGCTTCCCACAGCATCTGTCCTTCCACAGGAGAATGCAAAGGTCTCTCGTGAGAGCACAGTGCAAAGATTCCCGATGGGGGTGAGATTACGGGAACCACACGCTTTCCCAGCCCTCCCCGCCTTGCTGCATCACGGCTGTGGCAGGGGAATCCCAGGATAGATTGACCCACTGAGCTTGACATCTCCAGTGCCCCATCGAGTAGTGTTCAAGCAATATAGCGCTGCTCGTCAGCAGACTGGGCTCCTGCCCTCCTGGTTAATTTCGAAGCATTGCTAGCAGGAAAGCCCCACTGCGCCCGGGCAGTGTCATGGCATGGCTGGCGTTTTAAAGAGAAATGCGACATTGTGAACTCACCTCCCTGGGTGGGGAAGCTGAAAATGGGTCCTGGGTCCAGACCACTGGGATCAATGAGAGAGAGGGCGAGAGAAACTTCAGCACAGGCCTGGAGAAGGCAGCAGTTCAGGGCTCAAGAGTGAAGGAGGGTCCTGCAGAAGATCCCGAGCTGCCGGGAGAGCAGCAGAGGGGATCTGCCTGCTGGCCTCTCTGAGCTGGAGAGGGGCCAACCCAGGGAAAGTGCTGGATCCTCTCCTGGGAGGAAGGAAGGACTCCAGGTAGAAAGGCCCGAGTTGGCTGCTTGACTGATGAAAAGCCCCAGGACTGGTAGAAAATGAGTGTTGTGGTGCTGGACTTTACTTTGGGATTTTGAGGGTTGTTCTGAAGTTTGTTATTAAATCAGGGACCTTCTGAGCTCCAAGAAAGCCTTTCTGGATTAATTCGAGGGACCTCAGAGGGAAATTGAGGCAGGGCCCCCTCCAGCCATAAGGGAACGCTGTGGAGGACAGGCAGCCACTGACAGCTGCAAGCAGCATCCAGCAAAGGGCTCCCGTTTCTCTGCTGCCGAGGTGCGCTGGAAGGAGAGCAATTGCCACACGAGGCGGTGCAAGAGAGCAGCACAAAGACTGAGCACCGGCCAGCCAGGTTCATCTCCTCTCTATTTTAGGATTTCCAGTGCTGCAGTGATCTGTTTTGTGACAATAGCTCCAAGGGGCCATAACTGAGAGCAGGACCTCGGGTTGCTGAGCACTGTATAGCCACGTAGCAAGAGAGGCTCCTTACTCCGCAGAGCTTACAGTCTAAACAGACGAGATATCCACCGACTAGGAGAAGGATGTGCTGTTATCCCCATTGTACAGATGGGGAACTGAGGCACACTGAGACTAAGTGACTTGTCCACGGTCTCACAGGGAGTCAGTGGCGGAGCAGGGAAAGGAACCCAGTTCTCCTGCGACCTAATCTGGTGCTTTAACCGCAAGCCCCTTTATCTGTAGTTTAGTGCTCTCCTTTACAGGGCCTTGGGTTTGGCAGACCCAGAAGGCCTTACGGAAGCTGGCTAGTCACTGTGCTGTGATTGGAGAACCCAGAGGGCAGCAAAGGCGCTGGTGAATAGCTGGAGGCATGTGTGTGTGTCAGATTGATGAGCCTTTAGACGCAATGGTTCTCAAACTTTTTTCTTTTCGCGGACCACTTGAAAATTGCTGAGGGTCTCGGCAGACCACTTAATGATCTTTCCAAATGTTGTTTGTACCACTAGCTAACCATTGTAAAGCGCTTTGGATAAAAGTTCTATATATTAAAAAAAAACAATAATAATTGACATTTTTTTGTTCTACAAATAAAAGCACACAACTCATATTTTCATATCCGTAGTCTTACCTTTCTAATGCGATGGACGTGCCCTCTCTCCCCCGCCGCGGCAGCCCCCGAGCTGGGGCTGAGAAGGAGGGAGGGTTTCTCCCCTGCCACAGCAGTCACAGAGCTGAGGCTGGTAGGGAGGGCCATCTCTCCCCGGAAGCTGCAGCCCTGGAGCTGGGGAAAGTCGCCTCTTCCTGTGGCCGCTGCAGCCCTGCACATCCCAAATTCCTCCCCCCCCCTTCTCACCCCACTGCCCCCCCCACCNGCCGTCAGTTCTGCTGGGCCAGCCATGATGCAATGCTGGGGCCCCCACGGGATAATCGCTCCAAAGCTGGAAGTGGCAAGCCAGAGCAAGCTGCCCGGGCAGCACCCCGAGTGCAGGGCAGGGAGTAACGCAGGGCAGAGAAGCCAGGCAGGCTCGGTCACACAGGCAGCTTCCAACCCCCACAGAAGCCCTCTCGGAGCCATGCAGCCGTGGCCCCTTCCAGGCAAGGGCAAGCGGATTTTCAAAGCGGGACCTGGGTTGCCGAGAGGTGGGGAATCGGGGGTGCACATGGGTGGGTTTTAGCAGCTCTGGGGGAGGGAAGAGGTTCCTTGCCCTTCCTTCAGTAGCGTAGCAGGGCCAGGAGTGGCTCTGAAGCAGGTTTGCACCCTCCAGGGCAGGAGGAGAGAGCAGAATGGCTTTTTGGAGGCTGGGATGGCACCAGAGATTCCCCGTTGTCTGGGGCATCTGGTTACCCTGCTCTCCGGAGAGGCAGGGTAACATGGCAGGCTTGGTGGGGGATGGAGCCAGAAAAGCGCATGCACTCGGCCAGCCTGCTGTCGGTTTCACCAGCTCGGCTGGCCATTGCAGGGGTGAGCTAAAACCCAAGCCGTCGCATCTGCATCTGTAAAACCAACCAGGCCGCTGGGCTGGCCCCAGAAAACGGGGCCATTCCTGGGCAGACTGGTGCCACGGCCATTCAGCACCCCTGCAACCACGGGGGAGGTCACGGTGACCATAGCAACAGGGGTCCAGGCTAGGACTGCCCTAGTCCATGCCAAGCGTTGCCCCGGCCCCAGCAAGCCCTTGACAAAAGAGGCACATGTCCCCTCCCCATCACTGCTCTCACTCTGGCACCAACGCAGGGGTAAGTTGGGCCCAGATGCACCGAGCGTTTGGATTTCTCCCTGTGAGGAGCGGTACTGTAGGTTTCCAAGTGGCTGTCACTGGCAGCCAAGGATGTGGGGTGTTCTGTATGGGGAGTGGAGGAGACATAGCCAAGGAGTGGTACCAGGGGGACTGCCCACCAGTTAGACTAGGAAGCAGTTCTTTAGCTGTCTTGTTCATGCTTTGCCAGCCTCCTGTGCTGAAGGTCAGAGCTGACTTGCTGTTAATATGGGGGTTGAGGTGATACAGGTTCCTAGGGGTTCTCACAGGTTCCAAGAGGCAGCCTGGGGTGACCCAGGCACTCTCAAGACTCTGCACTTTCACAACAGGGTTACAGGCAGGAGACCAAACTTTAGGTGAGGCACGCAGGGCTTTGGAGCTGTGCTCTGGCTCCAGGCAAAAACCTGCAGCTCCACTCCTTCGGAGCTGCTCCGGGCTCCAGCTCTGGGCTCCGCTCCAAAGCCCTGTGAGGCAGGAGTCAAAACATTAGCAGGTGATGCTTGGTGGCAAGAAAAGCATCCTCTTTTAAAGGAGAGCTGCAGGTTTAAAGGTGACCTGCAAGTGGCATGTACAGAACTTTATCCCTGAGAGAAAATATTCCATACAGAAAGTGTAGTGTTAATGCAACGTTTGGATTCTGGTTCTCCGGGTTCCTCTGTGGCCCCTCGTGCCAAAGTAGCTGAGGAATTGCATACTCAGAAGTCAGGAGGGCAGAGTTAAGGTTGGATGTGCATCCTTAACTCTGTTCTCTAGTGCCTTTAACCTGTGTTCTCTCTGTATATACATCTGGTAAACAATACAGTTTATAAAATGTGATAGAAATTTCATCTCTCCCAGGAGAGGGAAGGGATATCTGTGGTTTGAGCATTGGCCTGCTAAACCCAGCATTGAGAGTTCAATCCTTGAGGGGGCCATTTAGGGATCTGGGGCAAAAATTTGTCTGGGGATTAGTCCTGCTTTGAGCAGAGGGTTGGACTAGATGACCTCCTGAGGTCCCTTCTAACCCTGATATTCTATTAAATGGTTGCACAATTCTATGAACACTGGAATCTTATACCTTTGAGGAAAAATCCTACCATGCATGGCCCAAATTGGCAACTTTCAAAACTCATATCTTTAAAACAACTGAAAACCAACTTTCTTCTAATGTGACTTGATTTTTTTTTAAGTCTCTGAAATTTTCCAAACAAGCCAAGTGTGAAGGTTTTACTTTGGATCATTTTGAAGTGATCCAAGCACAAATTTTCCAATTGGTCCATCAGCTTAGATCACCTCTGAATTTCACCCAGTTGTGCATAAGGTGATCTCCCTGCAAGTTTTTTTAGAGTTCTGTTTGGTGAGAGAGTTGCTGGTGGTTATTTTGAGTCGACTTCCGTTAAATTGCTACTAATGCTGGGCTGTAGGGGAACAGTAAAGTGTCCCCCGTGGAGGAAAATTATGAAGGCATTATCCAGGCTCATTTGCAAATTCAGTACATTTTTGTTGGGGGCCCAGGCTTTGATGTACAGCTGTCTGGAGTCAAGCTCCTAAATTCATAGTTAGATGCCTAAATAACTGGTCTGATTTGCAAAACTGCCAAGTACCCAGCAACATTCACTGAAGCATGCCAGTGCCTCATCACAGTCCCCTCCTCACCCACTGTCTTGATGTATGGGCCTGTCGTCCTATCCCAGAGTGGAGTGTGCCAGCCATGGAGACAAATTATTGCCTCTAGGTACCCGTAGAATCTATTTCTGTGCTCTTCCAGAGCATTTTGCTGACCCTCCCCGGAAGATCAATGTACCTGAAGAAGTGCCAATATTTCTGGCTGCTTAAGGAGTCTTGTTACATTTCCTTTAAAATAAATACAGGTATAATAGACTACCTGGGCATACATGGACTTAAGGATCTCAAAGTCCTTTACAACTGATGAGCCAAATCCTGCTTACTGTAAGCGTGCTGTCCCACTGGCATGACTAAATCTAGGGTTGGCAAGAGAAACTCACCCATGTGTAAGGGCCACTTATTAGGGTATGTCTACACAGCAACTGAACACCCATGGCTGGCCCAGGTCAGCTGAGTCAGGCTTGTGTAGAGCTTGGGCTGCAAAATTCCTGTGTAGACGTTCAGGCTTGGGCTGGAAGCTGAGCTCTGGGAGTTTCCTCCCTCCCAGGGTCTCAGATCTTGGGCTAGAGCCCAAGCCTGAACGTCTACACCAGGGGTCGGCAATCTTTCAGAAGTGGTGTGCCGAGTCTTCATTTATTCACTCTGATGTAAGGTTTCGTGTGCCAGTAATACATTTTAAACATTTTTAGAAGGTCTCTTTCTATAAGTCTATAATATATAACTAAACTATTGTTGTATGTACAGTAAATAAGGTTTGTAAAATGTTTAAGAAGCTTCATTTAAAATTAAATTAAAATGCAGAGCCCCCCAGACCGGTGGCGAGGACCCGGGCAGTGTGAGTGCCACTGAAAATCAGCTCGCGTGCCGCCTTTGGCACGCGTGCCATAGGTTGCCTACCCCTGGTCTACACAGCCATTTTTAGCCCCACAACCGGAGCCCCCCAAGCCGGAGTCAGCTGACATGGGGCAGCCACAGCCATGCTGCAGGTCTTTTATTTCAGGGTAGATGTACCCTTAGCTCCCACGTCAGGACTATTTTGAGGGCTTAAGTGAGACTTAAGTTATAGACAGACCTGGTGTTGGGCCCCTGCACAGGGTTTGATTACATGTGGAACTGGCAAATGTCTCCTTGAAATCCCTCTACTGAAAGGGGGGAGAAAAGTTCTGTTAATTAACATCCCAGGTTTCACGGTGATGGGCGCCATGACGGTGCTGTTCAATATTTGCATCGCAGTAGCCCCAGGGTGCCCCCATTAGGGATCAGGCCCCCATTGTGCTCGGAGCTGTATGAACACACATCATGAAACACAGTTGCTGCCCCAAAAACCTACTGTGGGGAGAGAGTTCTGGATCCACTTTTAGGTCCTGATTCAGGGAAAGCACTTGAGTACATGCTTGATTTCAATGGGACTTAAGCGTGTGCTTAACTTTAAATATGTGCTTGAGTGCTCTCCTGAATGGGGGCCCTAACGAGCATCTAGAGGCCTACTAAGCATGTGCATGTGTGTGCTAATGTGTCGCATAAGGAATTTTGCAAGGAATGAAATTTGTTGTTTGAAAACAAAATATTAGGAGATGAATGTTTATTAAATAGTGCAGTGATCAAATATGTCATTTCTGCATCTGTTACGGATCTGGATTATTTTGGTTTTGTTTTGGCTGTCATTAAATTTCGAACTACTGTGAGCGTGTGAGACACTTCCTCTTCTTGCTGCTGCCAAAGACCTTCTAACAGGACTAGGAACCACTCCTACAAACACTGTTGGTCCTACATAGCTTGACCCAGGGGAGTGGTTCCATGGGGCTGCTTGTGTGAATGAAGTTCCTCAATGTGAATCAGTGTTTGCAGGATGGAAATGTTTAGCCCTGAGCCTGCTAGCTCTGTCACACGGGCTTCGCCTCCCTCATCTGAGCAGCCGCATTGGAGCCAATGGGACTACTCACATAAGTCACATTAAGGGGGGGGGGATAGCTCAGTGGTTTGAGCATTGGCCTGTTAAACCCAGCGTTGTGAGCTCAATCCTTGAGGGGGCCATTTAGGGATTGGGGCAAAAATCTGTCTGGGGATTGGTCCTGCTTTGAGCAGGGGGTTGGACTAGATGACCTCCTGAGGTCCCTTCCAACCCTGATATTCTGTGATTCTAAGTATGTGTGTAAGTCTGTGCAGGATCAGGACCTTAAAGTAAGGTTATCAAGGCAGGGGCATCCTCTTACCATACATTTGAACAGTGAGACCTGGGGCCTGCTAGCTGTTACAATGCAAATAACTAATCATCAACCTGGTAGCCTGAGGCAAGATGGCAAAGGGCCAGTCTCACTTATAGCCTCCTTCACGCTTCCATACCCTCAGGCCTGGTGGGGATGTGCATTCCTCTCTTCCTCCCTGGGTAGCTCTGTTGAGACTGGTCTTACCTCTGCACTCCTGCAGTTTTGCGGTGTTGAAGGAAGGTTGTTAGTGTGAAAGCTGGTCACTTGCAACAACAAAGATCGTTTCAGGTCCTGCCCCTGAGACTCCCTGACAGTCTGGGATTTCCCAGCCTATAATGAATGCCAATTGGTACTCGGCTAATGAGAGGAGTATGCTACGGTTCTTGCCCCAGAAACGGACACAACAGAGTCAAAACTGACAAGTTCACTATCTTGTATGGAACCCCGGGACATAGGGCACTTGCATGGAGAGCAAAACACCCCCTTAGCCATCTTTATTAATACAATTAATGGAGCCAAGAAAGCTCCAAACCACATCAGCAAATAGCAATAACAGAGTATTAGAGAACTCTTAAAGGTGGTTATCCCTTGCATAGCATATGCTCATACACTTATATACTCACCACCCCATTCTTAGAGATCTGGTGGTAAGAGATGAAGAGACAAAGGACCAGCCCCATCTCTGGCATGTCAAATGGGTCCGATGGTCCAGATCCCCAGTGTGTGAAGATAGGTGATAGGTTATAGAACTAAAATATTGAAGAATGGAGGGCTAGCCAGCTGCTTCTTCCAGGTTCTTGCTTATATAGGGCCTGGGAATCACCATGAGTAGTCATATAAAGACCCAACCTCCTCTGTCCATATCCAACTTCCTCGCCCTCATAATATTGAGGTGCCTTTACCTGATAGGCTAACATATTAATCCCTATTTATTCACTACCATATTGCTAAAGCAAGTTGGTGGTGAGACATCTGCCAACGATCCTCTCCTAAAATATCCAAGGTTAGTATCGGTTCAATATTCCTGCGGTTGCTTAGCTTGATTTTTATGCCCACTTGCCTCTTAAGCAAGTTATTCCCAGTTCCCCAAAATCTAGGGTGACTGCTGGGCCACTTTGTCTGTGCTCAGGGTCATAGGCCTATGCTACGCTTATGGTAACTTGCTTAAGCCAGTGTCTTACAGGACGCAGGCCTGTTCCTTACTGCTAAGTAAAAGAAGGCTAAGCTGGTTTTAAGGGCTACCCTAGTCCCATTTTCCTGCTATTTTTAACAGTGTATTCCTCTCCCTGGCATGGTGGGAAGGATTCACGGGCGAGCATTCCTTGGCTTCACTGGGAATTTCTTCCCCTTGCTCAGTTCCGAATTCTGAAGGAGAGGCCATGGACTCTGGGTTTACTCCTCTAAAAATGTGAGTAGAATCTGGCCCCCGTGTTTTATAGGGAGGCCACTTGGTTTTCTCTTGCATTAGGTGAGCCTCCAAGTTGATTTCAAGAGTCACCTGAGCACTGGCCGCAGAGCTGAGCACAATGGGCTAGATCCTCAGTTGGCGTAAATTGATGTTGCTCTGATTTTAAATGGCATTACCCCCACTTTACTCCAGCTGAAGATTTCCCTTTTAGGGGGGATTGGACTTCTGGTCAGAAACGGGGATTGGGCGTTGGGGCCCCTGCTTCCTGTTCCAGGCCCTGCTACAGACTTGCTATGTGATCTTGGGCCAGTAAACTAAGCACCCTGTGCCTCAGTTTCCCCTACCTGCAAAATGAACCTAAGGCTATGTCTACACTGGCAACTGAACAGATAAAACCTTTGTCTTTTGGAGGTGTTACTGAAATATGTCTTCAGGGCATTGTAAGGTGGAACTCAATACACCTCTACCCCGATATAATGCTGTCCTCGGGAGCCAAAAAATCTTACCGTGTTATAGGGGAAACCGCGTTATATTGAACTTGCTTTGATCCACCGGAGTGCACAGCCCCCCCCCCCCCCCCCCCCCCCGGAGCGCTGCTTTACCGCGTTATATCCGAATTCGTGTTATATCAGGTGGCGTTATATCGAGGTAGCGGTGTATTTATAAGCACTTCGGGGCCTGTGGATTACAGGGCAAAGTTCTATACTGTATTGACCAATACTAAATCATTTCTTTCCCCCCTTTGTTTGTGTACTTCAGATATTTGTCACGTGTATTTTACTGTATGTGCTTTGGTTTATAGCACTTAAAGAACCTAAATGGGTGAGTTACAGTTAGTTACTTGTTAAAGCCGCAGATATTTTTGAAAGTCACCAAATTAAAAAAGAAGTTACCCTCCCGTTCTGTTGGTATTCCTTTCTTCCTATGCTCAGGAATGTGTGAGAGGGAGGTGTTGCTATTTCTTATCTATGAGAGAACGCTTGTGAAATAGATTATGCAGCGAGCTTTGGGGGGATAGCAATCGGATATGGTGTCTTTTTCTTTTGGGTCATCTCTCTGAATCCAGCCCAGGCTTGCAAGGCATGAAATGAGTCATTCGCATCCCATGGTGGTTCAAGTGGCCCCTATAAGCTAATGTTCTCCATCAGATTCCTAGTAGAATGCGTCCATGTCACCAAACCCACCCCTGTTGAGGATGCTCATTGGCTCCTTTGTTGGCAGTCTCAGCAAAAAGCGGTGTTACCAATCGCTGTGATTTTTACCATAAGTTTCAGGATAGCCCGTGTTGGCTTGTTTTTTACTTAAAGCCCCAGCTCCTGGAGTCATGTGCGCAGAGGAGAATCTCATCTTTTTTTTTTTTTTTTTTAATCCCGTTTCTAGCCCTCGTGGTTGCAGAGAAAAGATTGAAAACATGGCCCAGGTGTGCTCTAATGGCTCTGAAGCCAGAAGACAGAGAACCGAAAGTGCTTTGAAATTGGCTGGTTTTTTTTTTTAAATCTCATGATTTTTTGCAGTTTGACTCATGGCTTTTAAACACGTAAGGCTGGCAGTACTGAGAGGGGCCAACAACTGAATGGAGCTTGGGGACTGAACTCCTTTCTCATCCCTACAGGTGACCCCTCCGGGTCAGAGGCAAGACCTGTTGGGGGGACAAAATGGCAGAAACAAAATGGCCGCCATTTTGGCCAACGCACCCGGGATTGAACTGGCAACTTTCAAAGCATGAGTACATCGCTCGAGGGAAGGAGCTGTAACAGATGCAATCTGTCATCTCTCAAGAGCATTCAATTAGCTTTAAAATTCATACAACCAAAAAAACCAAGCCACCGAGCAGTATTTCATGCACAAATAAGGGGGCTAAGATCTGGCCCATTGCAGACACTGAGGAAAAGAGGAGAACAGTTGGTGAGGAGGGCAAATCAGACCTCTCCCTCTGTGAGGTAGATCTGTAACCCGCTCCTGGAGGGGGCGGGGGGCGAATCGAAAGCTCCTAACGGTAGAATACCTTGTGGCCCCGCAGTTCCTGCTGTCGTGAGTCATGCATGCTAATGGTTGATTGGTAAGGAGGAGTCTCGGAGAGGTACATCTGAGGAAAGCTAGAGAATTTACTCCTTCAGCCCGCTATAAATCTGCTGCTTTATATTGCAATGTGGGATGCAGGGAGACAGCAAAATGCTAAGAATAGGGCCCTTTGCCGGCACATAATTTGATTGTTTAACAGGCATTGCTCCCTGCTGGTGTTACATAATGGAGGAGCTGCTTTTTGAATGTTTAGAAGGTATTTGTCATTTTAAAGACACTGTGGCTGAGAGCTCAAAGCTGCCAAAGGGATTTAGATGCCTGATTCCCTTTTCGGATGAACAAGAATTGGGCGCTGAGATGCTTTGAAAATTCCACCTGATTCACGTATTCCACATGGAATAATAAAAACAGTTTTTTTTTCTTGGCCTCTTACCTAAGCTCAATTCAGCCTGCGGCTCAGGAGAAACTAATGGTAAAAAGCCACCATACATGTGCGCACGATCCCTTGAGGTGTAGCTGAACCTATAGGCTACTCAGCAGTTACTCCAGGAAGGTGGGATGCAAAAAAGTGGTTCCTCCTTCAAAGGTAGCGAACATTCAGCAGTGTTCTTTTTACCACGGCAAATATTAATACAAATGTGTAAATGACCTAACAAGTGTAACGCTGCCCTGCAGCATGTGTAAATCAAGAGCAACAGCGCTGAGCTGGTGCATGAGAACCAGGAAGTGAAACTGATGAGCTCTAGTTGTGTCATGCCTGACTTTTTTTTCCTTGAAGAATAGTAAAAAAAAAATTAGATCATGTAGCCCATGCCACTGGGGACCAGCAAAAAATCCTAATATGTTCCCCACTGCTCTTTTGCATGTCCCCAGGAAGGAAAATACCCTTCCTTCTTTTGGGAATTTGTCCTCCAGGATCGTAGTCTCACTGGTGCAACTCCTGGACGCCACTTAAATGGTCAAAACAGGACTTAGCTGGGGATTAACTGGTGCCTATATAAGATTTGTGCTGGTCTCTGTCTCAGGTGTGAATTTCATCCAGGAATCCTGCTACTCAGCCAAAATTTCCATCTCACAACTTCACCCCACTTTTCCCTGTTTAGATAACCCTTAGCATTGCCTCTCTCTTTCCCTGATTTACTTGCACAGAGGATGGTTAATGCCCCCCCACCCCCTGCTCCCTTTTTTCGGATGCCTCCAGTCTGCCCCTGGAAGCCCAGATCTGCGAGGACTGGAACGCTCAGGCGGCTGTGAAGGGAGATCAGGTTAAAGAGAGCCGACATCTTGGTGGGAAGCCTTGAAACTCTCTTTGAAAGAGACAGCAGAGGCTCTTGGCTGACCTACGCCCCAGAGAACAGGCCATACGGCGGTACTGAAGAGTCAGCCTCTCCAGCTGAAACGAGGCTTTTGTGCAGAGGAAAGCGAACAGAATAGAGACGTCAGGCAGATTGCCAGCTTGGCTGCCAACAGCCAAGGGAATTTCGCTGGTTGTGATTAGATTTCAATTACACTTGGTTAGAGAGGGCGAGAGTTTGTGTTTGTCTCTGTCCCGGCCCTGTGACAAGCACCTGTGTCGCGGGGCTTGGTGAAGGGAGTGTATGTGATGGGGAGAGTTACCCCTTCATCCTTGGCTTCCGGAAATGTGAACACAGCACATCACCGCGCACGCAGACTGGGCTGCATGGTCACTGCTCCCCAAGGGACTGGGCTGCATGAGGCCCATTTCCTCCCTGCCCCTCCATGGGCTGGATCCCCTGTGGGGTATGTTCCCCCCCACACAGCCAGGGTGGGGGGTGACTGCTGCCACAAGCCTATGCTTTGTGCTTGCATTTCCCAAAGGAATTTCTTGTCCATAAAAATTAAAGCAACTCTCACTTAATCCCAAAGAGGCTTCATGTGGATTTCATTACATGGCTGAATTCTGTTCTATTGTTTGACACCAAGCAGTAATGAGAGAGACCTCCAGGTCTGAGCATTCTATCTACATCACCTCCTGAGGGGCCTGGCTTTCCTGCTGTATGCCTGATCTGCCATAATCTCTCCCTGCCCTGGCCCTGCTCAGATCAAGTTACCTGGTTTCTAAGCTGGCTGTACCTGTTTGAAAGCCAGCCCCATCCTGCTAGTACCTGGAAACATGTGTGATCAGAGAGCCCCCCCCATTTCAGTGTAGAACTGATCGGGTCCATTTCTCATGTCCCAAGAATCCAGCGCTTAGATATGAAGGGGCCAACTGCCTCAGATGCACCCTAAATAGGTAGATGCTGGTAGGTTAGAAGAATCTACTCAAAGCCTGTGTATTCATTTTCTGGATTGGCACAGTGCACGCAGCTTAATGTATCATCTGGGCTCTCCATCCCTCACCTCAACTACTGCAACTTCTTCCTCTTTGGCCATGCCAAATCCCATCCTACCTCCCTTATATCTTTGCTGCTGCAAAGATCACTTTCCTGGCTCGTCAGTCAGACCAAATCGCCCGTCTCTGTGCATCACTCCTTGGCCCCCACCTTCCCTGTCGCATCAAACCCAAATGCTTGTTCCTTTCCGGGCCCTTCACTGCCTGTCTGCACCTGACGTAACCTCCCTCATACGATATCGAGATGGCAGCTCTGCGCCACCAGTGATGCCAGCTGTCCTCACTAGAGCCCTGCAAATCTGTGGATATCCACAGACCAAGTTTGTGGATCGCGGATTGGATGTGGATACAAATTGTGTATCAACACAGGCCTCTAGTCATCACCCATTTGTTGCCCTTTTGAACAGAAACCTCTGTTTTCTTCTATGCCACCCCCAGCGCATGGAAAGAGCTCCCAGTAAATATCCACAGAGCCACGTCCTTGTCCTCCTTCCAATCCCTCCTTCAAACTCTCCTCTGCTGTGATGGCTAGAAAAAAACATTGCCTGGGGTTAGGCAGCTGGTGCACTCTGACCATTGCTGTTCATGCTGGCTAATACCATCTCCTTGTCACTTTGTGCTGTCTGCTGCGTCCACCTGTCAGCTACATCCTCCTGTTGTCTCACTTTATACTTGGATTGTGAGTTCTTTGGGGCCTATTTAAACAANCCTCACTGCTAGATTGAAGGGAGCTATATAAGCACATGGCTAGACAGACAGATCCCTGGTATTTCCAGTGTTTGGGGTGATTCTGGCGGGGGTGAGAGCAGAGGGGAAGTTTAGCTGAATAGCCAACATTCTCTCTCCCTCAGGAATTTAGGGTGAATTTCTTCCCCCCTTCCCCCCCCCCCCCTTTTTTTTTTTCTACACTCTGTCAACTCCCTTAAGTCATTTCTCCAGCTCTTTCGTTAGCCACTCCTGGGGTGGCTCTGGGGGGCTGAAGCAAAAGCTCAAGCTCTTTAGTTCACTGCCTCGTGTACGTAACCCAAATGAGGCAAAGCGTAAAACCTCACTTGCTCTTTGCCTTGGGCTCAGCCCATATTTTTTTTATTTCAGTTTAATTTGCTTTTAAAAGCATTTTACCAGGAATCTTTGGAGATTTGCATCTCGTTTCCCAGGGAGGGGAATGGGGATTGGTGGCGGCGGCAGGACCAGCAAATCTCTGTTGCTCTGAGAGGGATAAGGGACCCATATAATCACCCTGTGTGGCCTTGGGGAAGTCACTTTAGTTCTCTGTGCCTCATCTTCTCCATCTGTATAATGGAGATAATAGCACTGCCCTATTTAACAGAGGGATTGTGTATTGATCCTCACAATCCCTCTGGTACTATGGCAATGGTCGAGGGGGAAGGGGGACAGATAAGTTCCATCTCTGTGCTACGGGTATTAGCCCCAGTCCTGGGCGGTAGAGATCAGAGGCTGGGGGTGTCCAGTTTCCTTTCCCCCTCAGGAGAAGGAAATGGCTTGTCATCACTCTGTCACATCCCCCTGCTGAGCAGAAGGAGGGATAATAGTGGGCTGATTGCCCTGTCGCCTGAACCGATGGCCTACAAGAGCCTTTCACCTCTAGCTCCGTGGTTTGACTTCCGTGCCACATTGACAGTGACTGGGAGTTGTTACCATCCGACGGCTAGTGTGTAATGAGTTCTTGGTGCAGTTCCTCGCGGAGGAGGACCAAAGCCCCATTACAATTGGTGTTAACCGCCCTCCTTGCTGCCAGTCCCAGCAGAGAGGCCAAGCACGTAGTGAGCCATGGGAATGAGAGGGTTGTTGGGGACTGAGCGTCCCATCAGAAATCCTTCTGTTGCGCTGACCCTTCCAGTGCTCCTAACGTGACGCCGCTGGGTGTAACGGGGTGGTGAGGGTTCACGCAATGAACGAGTGAGCAAGACTCCGCTGAAGCTTGGTGCCAACTGGCCAGTGGAAATCCCTGATCTTGAGCCATAAACCATCCACACCCTCACTTTCAGTCCCATCTGGCCCTGACCCCCTCGTCTGGTCCTTTGGGCCAGTTTCTGCTCTCGGTGTAAATCCAGAGTTACTGCTAATTTACCCCGGTGTAACCAGCAGCGGCTCCAAGCCCATAACGCCACTGACTTGCAAAGTTCTTTTATTCTGGGGGCGGCCAACGCTCCAATTATAGAACTTCTCCAGGCCATCGGAATGGACCATGAGATCAGAGGGGTGGGAAGGAAGGTCCAGAGAGCCATCAATTGCCTACTCCATAATGGAGGGGGGTGTCTTATCCAGTCGTAAATACCTCCTGGGCTGGTGAGTCCAAAACTTGCTTTAGCTTCTTATACTGGGCCCCTCACCGGGGATTTGGGCACGTTGTCAATGGATTCTGTTTCCCCAAAAAAAAACTACCCGTAGAGTTGTGAAGGGACGTCTCTTGGAACGAGCTCCATGTTTCCTGACTTGTTGCGGTTTGTTCCGTCCTCATGGACGAGTGAGAATAATTGATCCCTGACAGCCTTTGCATATTTGTAGGCAGTTATCACATCTCTCCTTTTGTCATCTGCTTTCCAGACTACCCACCTCCGAATTCTCCCAAGCTTTTTATGCTCAGACTTGAATTGCATCTGTTGCTCTCTCTTGAACTCTTTCCAGTTTGCTTCTCCCTCTAGTAAAGCTCGGGGGGCTCTGCCTTCAAGATGTCTCCTTCGCAGCAGACGGATATTGCTCGGTTCCTGTGCTGCAGCTTCTCCCAAGGTCTGCTGCTGCAGTAACTTTGTGGGAATTGATCTTGTTTCCTCATTAGCTGACTGCAGCAATTTGGAATAAATTACCTTGGTTATTATAAATACCAGCAGGTCTCTGGTGGCCCCTGGCTCCTGATGATGATGATGATGGGGAGGCAGAAATGTCAGCAGTCCTGTTCTGTGTGAGATTATTACACCTTCTAAACATTTATACCGGGGGTGGTTGCATGCAGCTCTTTTACAGTTACTGTGACTCCCGGAGCGCCCCCCCCCCCCATTCTCTGCCTGCCAGACTAGGGGGAGTAGCTCAGGGCTTCTGCCCTGCGGCAGGGTGGTGGGGGTAGGGGCTTCTGCTAAAGATAACTGGTGCCTGCTGAGAGTGGGGAGGGGGAGCACAATTTAAAGGTTTGCCCCCCCCCCCCCCCCCCCCCCCCCCCCCCCCCCCCCCCCCCCCCCCNTTCAGCTCCCAGATGTTAAGCAGCAAACAGCTGGGAGCTGCAGGGAGGGGCAACTGCTTTTGCTCCATGGGGAGAGGCAGCAGCAAAAGTAGCGGTTCTCCCTGCAGCTCCCAGCTGTTTGCCGCTGCCTCTCCCCACAGCCGCAGCTCCCAGCTTGCCGGCTCCAGCATCTGCCGTGCGGGGAGGAGGCCCGGCGGCACCATGTGACCAAACGGGGCCGGCAAACCCTGGCAGAAATCTGAGGGAGCATGTGACCCCACATGTCCCCCTCACACATCGGCTCTAGCTTCTGCCCAGCAGGGAAGGGTCTCGGGGCTTCAGCTGTAGCAGGGCTGAAGCCCCGAACCCGGGCAGGTGCCTCCCGCGGGGCTGAAGCTCTGAGCCCCAGCAGGCACCCCCCGACTCTTGAACTTCTGAAGTTTGTCGTATGCGGCTTGGAGGGTCAGTAAGTTTGGCCACCCCTGATTCATACAGTGCTGTTCAGACACATCTACCTAGGTTCTTATATGGCCCTCCATTGCTCACGCATCTAATGGCTGCAGATCGCTCAGGGAGGCGGGAGGGGAGATCATCCCCGTTTTGCATGCAAAGAGAGAGGCCCAGATTTTAAAAAATATTAAGGCATTGCTCTGCCCAGCATTGCTCTGCCCAGCTGGCTTGGATGCCTAAGTCTCCTCTTCAAAATGATTTAGGAGCAGAAGTCCCGTTAACGTTCAATGAGGTTTAGACTCCTAAGGTCCTGATCCTCCAAGGTAGCTAAGCTCCTAACTTCCATTGATTTCAATGATTACCTCTAAATACATTTGAGGATCTGGGTCTTAAGTGTCTGTCACTTCTGAAAATGATTTAAGCTCCTGAGTCAGTTAGGCCTTGAAACGCGGAGTGGAGCAATGCCTGACTACCTTTAGAAACCTGGGCCAAAATGGCTTGCCCACGGTCATTTGGGAGACCAGGAGTTCTCCACCATCCACGTACGCTTGCTTTGCTCCTTAAGTCTATTCTTTTTGTGGTAGAAACGCTTAATCCACCTCCTCTTTCTGATTTGGTGTTCTACAGTAGACCCATACCATGATATCCTTCCTGGGTTTTTTCCCCTTTTTTTCTCTCCACTCAGAGACTTTCAACTGGTCTGCCTCTCACATCCTTCTGAACCTCAGAACAAGTATATACATCGTTGATGTACAATGCAACACCTCTTCCCTTTTCCCCCTGCCTTGTTTTCCTTAATAAACTATATCCCTCTATAGCAATATTCCAGTCATGAGATTTAACTCACCAGGTCTCTGATCCAATTACATAATAATTTTGCTTATGTACTAAGGCTTACAGTTCTTGCTGCTTATTCCCCATACTCCTTGCATTTATGTATGAACAGCTAAGCTGTTGAGCAGATCCCCTCCACTGTTTACCCTCTTGTTGCTCCCATGACCCTATTGTAATTGTCCACCTCCTCTCTTTCTCTCTCCCCCCCCCCCCCCCCCCCCCCCCCCCCCCCCCCCCCCCNTGTTAATGTAATGCCACTAATAATTTAAGGTGGAGGCCTAGCCAATACCAAAGTGGAGTAATTGTGTTGTAACCTGTAAAGAACAGGAAGGGCACTGAAAGCAATTAGGGGGCTTGAGGGACTGACTTATGATACTATCTAGCTGTTAGTTAGTGCTTTGCAGCAGGCAATATTTACAGAGGAGGTCAGTACCATTATCCCCATTTTGCAGATGGGGAAGCTGAGGCACAGAGAGGGGACAGGACTTCCCCAAGGTCACCCAGCAGACTAGTGGCAGAGACAGGAACAGACCCCCGTTCTCCCAAATCCCAGTCCAGTGCTCTAACCACTAGGCCCCATGTTTGAGAAGCTACATCTGCTCAGTCTGTCTAAGCACCAACTGATGGCGTGAGGCAAGGAGGACTCGATAAGTTTCCATACATATGAAGGGTGTAAACATCAAGGAGGAAGAGGAATTGCTTAGTGCAACAGCTAGGAGTAATGGAATAAAATCAAGACTGGGGAAACCGAGGCTGAAATCCCCTGGCTGAGAGTTGTATTAAGATGAGGAACAGAATCCAGGGCAAGCGGTGGAAATCAGTATAGCTTTTACGTATAGCTTTCAATCTAGGACAGATCTCTAGATAATCTCCTGGAGGGAGCCATCCTGCATTGTCTTCGGGGTAAACTGACGGGGTGATCCGATGGGTCTTCGCCAGTTTCGGCAGAGCTGAACGTTGGGTTACTTGTGCTCTGAAGCTTGCCATTAGTGCTCAGCACCGTACCGATGGTTAATCAGCAAGATTTTGATTTTTATATAATATTTACCAGCTGGCAGAAACTAGCTGTCTCTCTTCCATTCCCTGATAGGCCCTGCCTGAAGCATTCAGAGCTCAGGTGATGCTCCAGTACGTGAATGGCTTGGAGACAGGGCTTTTATTTCAGTTGCTTCGGCTGGTCCATCTGTCTAAGCTCCCAGATTCCCAGTTCTTCCCGGATGGGTGGGAGCGAAGCTGCCCAGTCCCAGCCAGCGTGCAAAGATGAGCGACTGAAGGTCGGCCAATAAATTACCCTCCTCAGTTGTCAGTCACGTCGTTATCACCCAGCCCTGCTCTCTGGAGCAGACATAGATAATGCTACAGAGCTCTCAGGCATAATTCTCATCTGCTTCTTTGTAAAGGACGGAAGCATCAGCCCTAGCTCCAGATCTCACAGCGACTGCGGTTGGGGGAAGGGAAGGAGGGGGATGCCGGCCTCTTAATTAACTTCCTTGAGCGGTTGCCCTTGGGGCCAAAGGAAAGCCTGCCCTTGTCACAACAGATGGGAGCATGTTGGACAAGCACACGGAGAAGGCTGCGGGGGAGCAGTGTGGAGAGGGGCTCAGGTTAAAGGCTGGATTGTATGTTTGTATTATGAAGCCTGCCGAAAAGTCTCGGAGAGGTTTTCTGTAACAGCACATCCCTTGGCTGGACTTATGTCGCAGGACTCCCGCGTAAGAGACTACCTGTGATTGGGGTCTGAAGGCTGTACTCTGGGGGAGGCAGTATATCCGCGTCCACCCCAAAAAAGAAACCCCCCTCCCCCCAATCGCTTGGTGGGAGGAGTCAGAGCTTTATTCCATGTGAACGGAGTAACGGGTTCATTAAATAACAAGCCAGTGAATGAGACCAGAATAAAACTTTAATAAAACAAATGGGAGAACAGTTGCACATAGGCTAGGGTGACCAGGTGTCTGGTTTTTGACCCGAAGGCCACATCTGGGTGGGGAAATTGCATGCAGGGCCATGAATGTAGGGCTGGGGCAGGGGGTTGGGGTGTGGGAGGGAGTGCAGGGTGTGGTGTGCAGGAAGGGGCTCAGGGCAAAGGGTTGGGGTGCAGAGTGCGAGAGGGGGCTCAGGGCAGGGGGTTGGGTTGCAGGAAGGGATGTGGAGTGTGGGAGGGGGCTCAGGGCAGGGGGTTGGGGTGTGGGAGGGGGCTCAGGGCAGGGGGTTGGGGTGTGGAAGGGGGGCTCAGGGCAGGGAGTTGGGGTGCAGGAGGGGTTCTGGGTGCGGGCTCTGGCCCAGCACCACTTACCTTGAGTGGCTCCCGGGTGGCAGCAGGGCAAAGGCTGGCTCCCTGGCCCTGCGCCACTCCCAGAAGCGGCTGGCACCATGTCCCTGCGGCCCCTGGGGGGGGCAGAGGGCTCTGCGCGCTGCCCTCGCNAGTGCAGGGTGTGGTGTGCAGGAAGGGGCTCAGGGCAAAGGGTTGGGGTGCAGAGTGTGGGAGTGGGCTCAGGGCAGGGGGTTGGGGGTGTGGAAGGGGGGCTCAGGGCAGGGAGTTGGGGTGCAGGAGGGGTTCTGGGTGCGGGCTCTGGCCCAGCACCACTTATCTTGAGTGGCNGGTTCCCCGTTCCCGGCCAACGGGAGCTGCGGGGGCGGTACCTGCAGGCGATGGCAGTGCGTGGCAACTTCTGCCCCCCCTTCCCCAGGGGCCGCAGGGACGTGGTGCCAGGCACTTCTNTCTTGAGTGGCTCCCGGGTGGCAGCAGGGCAAAGGCAGGCTCCCTGGCCCTGCACCACTCCCAGAAGTGGCTGGCACCATGTCCCTGCGGCCCCTGGGGGGGGCAGAGGGCTCTGCGCGCTGCCCTCGCCTGCGGGTACCTCCCCCAAAGCTCCCATTGGCTGCCGTTCCCGGCCAACGGGAGCTGCGGGGGGCAGTACCTGCAGGCGATGGCAGGGCGTGGCAACTTCTGCCCCCCCTTCCCCAGGGGCCGCAGGGACGTGGTGCCAGGCACTTCTGGAAGCAGCATGGTGCTAGGGCAGGCAGGGAGCCTGCCTTAGTCCCGCTGCACCACAGGGCTGGCAATCCTGCGGGCCCGATCCAAAGCCCTGACGTGCCGGATTCAGCTCTCAGGCCGTAGTTTCTCCCCCCCACCCCCACCCCCACCCCCCGCTCTAGATGTCTCTGTGGGTTGTATAGAGTTCCAGAGTGTGGCCCCTGGTAAATAAGGGAAACAAAGCTGGGACTGGAGCTGTGTGGAAGCCTGTCTTGTATCTGTAGTTGTAGCTGTGTCTGTATAATTAAGACCGTAAGTCCATGATTCCATATAACACAGAGACAAGATGGGTGAGGTAATATCTTTTCTTGGTCTCTTTCCCTAGCAGAAGTTGGTCCAATAAAAGATATTGTCTCACTGACCTTGTCTCTCTAATATCCTGGGACCAATATGGCTACAGCAACACTGCACACGATCCACATATCATGACAGTTTGTAACTTGAGGAACGCCAATGTTGCCGATCCCTGAATTAGGGCAGGTTTCATGTGTGTCTCTCAAGAACTTGTTAAAAGGGGGCTTCAGTGTACATTAATCTACATACCCTAATGAAAGTATTATAAATGAAAAACAATGTTCTTGTTAATTTGTGAATGGCTTGTAGAGATATTGGCAAGTGAACTTCTTCATATTATGCACTTAATTTTGCTGCATGATAAGTGAAACATATTCCGTTGTATACTAATCTGCTAAACCTCAGGGCAGCCAGTCACTGAAAATTCCCTTCCTTGTCTGTGCCGTAGTGTTTGGGTGTCATACAGTAATGTGAATGGCTGTAAAAATACAGGAATCCAGGTAATTTAATATAAACCCAGGTCTTGCTAGGACAGCGAGTGTAGCCAGACCTTGGGATCTGATTCTTATACACATTAAGGGCGCAATCCTGCTGTCATTGAATTCAGTGACAAAACTCCCATTGACTTCAAAGTTTTAGTTCATGGGCTAAGCCAGTGGTTCTTAAACTTTTGTACTGGTGACCCCTTTCACACAGCAAGCCTCTGAGTGCGACGCCCCCCGCCCCCAATAAATGAAAAATACTTTTTTATATATTTAACACCATTATAAATTCTGGAGGCAAAGTGGGGTTTGGGGTGGAGGCTGACAGCTCGCAACCCCCCAGGTAATAACCTGGCGACCCCCTGAGGGGTCCTGACCCCCAATTTGAGAACCCCTGGCCTAAGCAATCCTCTGTTAATGTCAACATTCATGTCAGTCGTTGGGTTTATGGGGAGCTCCTGGGAGCTATTCCTCCCTGACTCACTGTGAATTTGGGCAAGTTGCCTAGGCCAAAATACGTGATGATGATTATTTAGATTATGCTAGCACCTAATAGGCCTGAACCATGATCAGGCCCACTTTGTGCTAAGCACTGTGGAAACACATAATGAGAGCGAGTCTCTGCCCTTTTACAGACTAAACAGATAAGCCAGACAAAGGGTAAGAGAGAGGAAGGATCGGCCTTTTGTCTGTGTTTGTACCGCCCCTGGCACAATGGGATCCTGGGGCATGACAAGGGCACTGAGGGGCTATGGTGCTTGGAAGGTGCAGTGGAAGGTGCAGTACAACCAGTGCTTGGAGCTAAAGGGGATGGGCGACAGTGCCTCCAGCTTTGAAGTGAGACGGTGGAGCATTTCAGGAGCTTTCCAGCTCTTTTCCAGGGGAAGCCTGCTGCATGTGCCTGAAGAAAGGAGGCGCCCCTGAGCAAAAACAGCTCTGATTGGCTGCCTTCTCCTTTGTCCCACCTCCCAGGGAAGGGCAGCCAATCAGAAGTGGATTTCCCTTTAGAATGAAAACTTTTCACCATAGCCTCAAAACCCGCAGATCACAGGGAGTTAACAGGACTATAAACAGCTGCTGTGTCTCCTACCCAGAGTGGGGCTGCATTTTGGCAACACCCGTGTCTAGTTTCTAAAGCACGTTGGGATCCTTTGAGATTTGTGTCACGTTATCTACTAAGGGACATTATTTGGCTGGGCCCTAGCACCGTAGAGACTTGCCCTTGACCCTCCTGTCACAGGGTGGCTGGCGTCTTTAAGGGGTGATGGGTCCCAGCCCTGCCTCTGATGCACTTTCCTCACCTTCCCAGGTGGAGAGAATGAGTAATGCCACAGGTGGCTCCATCAGGCCTGGGCGGGCAGGGCAAATAAGAGAAGCCTGTGGAGACCAAGAGAGAGGGCAGAGGAGCCTTGGGGTCCTCTCCAAGGGGAGAAGGGACACTCCAGGTAGAAACCTACTGCTTGAGTGGGAGCAGAAAGGCGATGCAAGCAGCCCTACACAAAGACTCTTCTTCGCTCCCAAGGACAGGGCTGTGGAGTGCAGAAAGGCTGGAGCGTAGGGAGCAAGCAGGCTGAAGGAAAAGCAGGGGGGTCTGTTTTCCTTAATAAACTAGTCCCCTGTCCGTCCGTCCCCCAAGAATCATGGGGGGAGGTGTTACTGGACACATGAAAGCCTTGTCTGAGTTACTGAGGAGTCTGAGAGGGGAAACTGAGGCAGCAGAGAACATGAGCCTGCAGCCGGTAGGTGGCACAGTGAGACCTCCCAACATACCAGCTCCAGCTCAGGAGCTTCTCAGCTTGCTTAGCGCGCTGGTCAAGGCGGGGCAGTGTTTGCCCCTTAATGAGGATGTGCTGGGGGGAAGCTGCTCAGTGGACAGCTATATAGACTTTATCCACAGGCCAGATGCAGCAGCACTGGCTTCCCACACACTGCCCCAGCACTGACTTAGACAGAGCCTGTTGCGGAGTGGAATTTAGGGATTGCCAGAATGGCTCAGAGCCATGGTCTGTCTAGTCCAGGGTGCTGTCTCCAGCACTGGCCAGCCCCTGATGCTGCTGAAGAAGGTGTAAGAACCCAGCAATAGGTAGATGTGGGATAATCTGCCTGCTATGAAGATCTTGTCCTCATCCCCAAGAGTTAGAGATTGGTTTATACTCTGAAACATGAGCAATACTATTGTTAGCATTAATTATAACAACTCTGGATAGTCTTGTTATCCCTATAAACGTCCATTCCTCTTTCGAGCTTGCTAAATTCTAAATCTCAATGATCTGCTGTGGCAGTTAGTTCCACAGTCTAATTCCGTGTTGTGCGAAAAAGCAATTGCACATTGAGTGAACGGATAGAGTGTCGTCCCACTATGGTCTGTTCAGTCCTTGGTCCCTCTGTCAAAATTGCCAACACTATTGCTAATTATCAGGTAGCCCCATTGGACAGAGGCCACCAACCACATTTCACACAGACCACCACCCAATGCTAGCCACTTAAGGTCACTAACAGTTGGGTGGGATTTGACCCAGTGACCTGTAAGTCAGAAGCCCCGGTTCCCATTACCAATCTCTTCTGAGATAGCTCCGTCCCTTGGCAAGTGCCTTACTTTTCCCTCTTCAAAAACACAACAAAATTCCCTCCCCTTGTTACTGGCCTGCTCTGGCCCTGGCGGAAACAAAGCATGTGTTTGGGCATCTCTTTAAATGGTGAGGAAAAACACACAGGCATTAGTACAAATCTTGAGTCTTGAAGCTTCACGTGTGGGAACCAGTTTAAGCTGAAAATAGCTCTGAGGGAGTGCAGTGAGGTCGTAGATAGCATGAGTCACTAATGCCTTTTCAAATCCTCTGCATTTGATTTTCCCTGGTGCAACTCTGGCTCAGCAGTGCCTGGAAATATCCTGTCACACTGTTTCCATACAGGTTCAGCTTCTTGCAGGGCTGCTCTTTGGAGATTTAACCCACCTCTCTGGAGAGCCAGGGCAAGTAGGAGTGGTTTTTAGGGCTAGTGTTTACACCCCATGCAGTTGCTTTGTTAGAAGCATAGTACATAGCAGGAGTGGCTTTCATCTGAGTCACCTTGGCAGATATCACCTAGTTCACCTGTGGAAGGTTTGCAGGTCAGTGCTAGTCTGACATTTCCAGAACCCTTTGGACCCTATTGCTGCTATCTGTGAGTAGCAGGTGAAGGCGAAAATTGGGCAGCAGTTGGATGCCGCATTCTTTGCACACTCAAAAATCCCATTGGAACGTGAGTGTGGATGCAGAAGAAACGCAGGGTCAGGCCATGAGCAGATGTGATCTCATCTAGGGAATAATAGCCAGGTTGTGATTTACTGAGAGCCGGATGTGTGCTGGGTGCTGTACGGCAGTCTCTGCCTCAAGACGTTTCTAATCTACACTGGATCGAGTGTCCAGTTCAGACACAGATGCCGTCTGGCCTGTTTCACAGCAGCACATTTGCTTTCCTTGGAGAGTCTACCACTGAACGATTTTGCAGAGGATGATGTATGTGTGGAGGGAGGAGAGAAGGAAGATTTGGGTAAGGACATGGTGCTCATCAAAGGGAGAATAACCTGGGGGGAGACATGCACAAATGGGAATCTCTGCATGTAAGTTTCCAGTTTATTTCGCGAGCGTCACCCCATGGTCCTTCATTGGGTTTCTTGGGCCCTCTGTGCAACTGCTTCCCAATTACTTCCCGGGGTTCTTTAACTGTCCCAGAGGTTGTAGGATGAAACTGGGCACATCTATCCAGCTCCTTGCACTGCTGCCATCCCCACCTCATTGCTGACCCAAGGCCCTATGGGACAGGAGAGCGGTGTGATGAATTAGTGCCGGGAGGGCAGGCCCAGTGGAAGGAAGTGCAAAGAAGAGTGCGGCAGAAGTGAACAAATGGCGGGGGACACGGCTGGCAGCAGTTCAGGAGTGGAGGGGGCTCCACTAATGTACTTTGCGTGTGTAGGGAAGGGAGGAAAGGTGGTTAACAGAGCGGGCTGGGACTTTGGATTCAGATTTCCCATTCCTAGCTCTGCCGTGGGCTTCCTGTCTGAGCTTGGGCAAGCTGATTGCAATGGCCATTTGAGGAGATATGTCCACACTCAGAAAAAGCAGGTATTGTTAACACACTGCCTCAGCCAGCTAATATGTGTTGTCTCCACAAGGATTTTCACACATGTTAGTTAAGACATTAAACACACTTTTTTCCTAGTGTGGGCCTAGCCTTAATCTCTCTCTACCAATTTCCCCTCTGGGAAGTGGGGATCATAACTGCAGCTGGTCAGAAAATGGATTTTCCATCCCACAAAAAATGTTGGGACAAAAAGCTGAAATTTTGAAAAAAAAATTGCAAAACAAAGTTCTGGGGGAAAAATTTGCTTCAGGTCAGTCAAAACATTTCATTTTGAGTTTGATCTTTATTTTAAATATATATCTATAACTGACATTTTTGGATGAAAAAAGTTTTGATTTTTCATTTCAAAATTGTATAGAATTTAATTATTATATTTAATAATTATATATAAATTTTGAAATTAAAAATCAAAACTTTTTTCATCCAAAAATGTCAGTTTTCTCTGATTTGGGGTTTCTCCCCCTCCTCTCAACACAAAATGTTGAAATTGATAAGATTTCCTGAATATTTTCGGTTTTGTTGAAATGGCATTTTCGGCTGAAAAACTCCTTGGATTAAAACTTTCCAATCAGTTCTGATCATGCTTCCTTTGTCTGTCTTGCCTGTTTAGGCTGCAAGTTCCATAGGGAAGGAGCTGTCCTTTCCTATGTGCGTGGACAGCACCTGGCACACTGAGGGCTTGTCTACACTATGGCTTACGTCAATGTGATTTACATCACGCAGGGGTGTGAAAAGACCAGCCCACTGAGCGATGTAAGTTACATCAACTTAAAGAGCTGTCTACACCACGTTATGTAAGTGGGAGACACTGTCCCACTGACAGAGCTTCCACCTCTCGTTGAGGTGGAGTAATTAGGTCAACGGGAGAGCACTCTCCTGTCGACTTAGTGCGTTTTCGCCAGACGTGCTACATCGGCACTGCTGCATCAATGTGGTGGTAAAGGCCAGCCCTGATGCTCTGGGACTGTGAGGAACAACCTGACACTCTCCTCCCTAGGAATAGGTTAGTCAGTACCTACCAGAGTTGGAAGAAGATCCTACGTCTGATTCCATAGAAGTTTTCTGGCACATCCTCTCTGAGCCTTTATCGTGGCTGGTGGAGGAAGGCAGAGTAGGGACATGGGCCTGGGTGCTGCACAGGGCAGGGGCAGAATTCTGCATCTATGAGCACAAGGTGAAAGGTGAGGAGTAGGACAGGGAGTGCAGGTGACCTGAGGTGACCCTGCGCCCTCATTGGTGAGAGAGGTGCCTAATGGCGGGAATGAGGGTGAAGAGAGACACAGGGTACCTTATCAGCACAGTGAGAATCACACTTATGCCAGGCCTGCCCGCTCCTCTCCATGCCCTGCCCCTTTTCTACCCGGTAAGGGAGCAGGCATACAACCTTGAAACTGCTGAGAACAGAGGACTTACCCCTACTGATGCAAAACACAACTCCCACCATTTCTTCCAATGCAACAGAGCAAACTCGTCATTCCCGTCCCGTCCCCCCCCCCCGCAACCCTCCCAGCAAGGACTGGCGGGATGGAGACTTAGGCATAGCCCCAGAGCCTGGATTCAGACCACACCATGCAGCTCAGCTGGAGCTGTCAAGCGCTGCTGTCGGGTTGGAAGGGTCAGGGTGTCGGCCACTGGCATCCGAAGAAGGAGCGTGTATCACATTTGGATCGACTGGAATAAACACCATTGATTTTTGCCCCCTAGCCCACCAATTTCAGGCTAGACCGTTTCAGCTCCCCGTATTGCCCCGCTCTGATGTGCATTGTGAAGGTCATTACGCTGTTTGTCAGGCTAGCTGCGGCTTTTAGAGGAGACTGTCTAGGCAGGAGCAAGTTCTGGAGGGCAGCCAAGTGGAATTCTTCCGCCGCACGAGCCAGGATGTCAGAGATTGTTTAGGTTTTGTCTCCCGTGTATTTCCCCCTCCAGGTCCATTAGTACTCCTCCCTCGCCCAGGGAACGGGGCTGCAGTTTTGTGCCCATCGGGCTCCATTTCTAATGGGGTTCGAAGTACTGAGGTTGGAAAGCAAGAGGAGACTTCCCAGGTTCTTAGGGAGTTCACACATCGGGATGGAAGGACTCGATGGAGCACAGAAGTGTCAGCTGCCCCGAGCAGGTCCGGTTGTCTTCCCACCCAACCCAGACTCAGCAATTGCAGTCAGGTTCGGGTCACCTGGCGCAATAGGGCTCTGTCCCTATATTAGAGTTTTGGGCATTGCCACAATAAGAGGAGTAATGGGATGGGAATGAGCAAAGGAGCATGGACGCTAAATACTAGACAGGTCAGGTTAATTCGATGGTGGGACTATAAATTATAACTGAAAGCGGAGCTTTCTGTAGTGACTGTCTAGTTAGCCATGTTGTCCCCCAACAGTGGTGCCTTTGGAACCTCTCGCTAACCATCAGACTCTGCACATCCTTTGCCTGACCATTTCCTTGTGTTCAGTGTCACCTTTGCACACTCCTAGAATCAGGAGCCAGGGGGCTTTCCCCTATGGATGTCTGCCAGTACAAAAGCAGGGTTCCTGCCCATCGGGGAATCGATGGTCAGTGATGGTGATGCACCTGAGTGCTGATGGTCCATGATACAAGAACAAAAGGTCATTCACTAAAACTAAGGGTTAGTCAATGTGGAATCAGTGAAAGGCAATGCTGTTACAGGCAGTGTGTAGTGCACCTCTGGAATTTGCTGCCTCAGCAGACCGAGTCACATGATGCAACTTTAGAAAGGGCCGGATGATTTTATCACCACTCGCAACAGTTTTTTGTTACGTAAAATAGGATGTAACATCATCAGAGACGTCCTTCTCATGGTCTGTGATTCAGTAACATCACCGGCCAAGAAGTTGAAACGGAGGGTTTAGGAACCCTGAGAACATAGGAATGGCCATACTGGATCAGACCAATGGTCCATCTAGTCTGTATCCTGTCTTCCGATAGTGGCCAATGCCAAGTGCTTCAGAGGGAATGAACAGAACAGGGTAATTTCAAGTGATCCGCCCCGTCATCTTGTCCCACCTTCTGGCACTCAGAGGTTGAGGGACACCTGGAACATGGGGTTGCATCCATGACCATCTTGTCTAATAGCCTTTGATGGACCTATCCTCCATGAACATATCTAATTCTCTTTTGAACCCAGTTATATTTTTGTCCTTCGCAATATCCCATGGCAACAAGTTGCACAAGTTGTCCACGCATTGTGTGAAGAAATACTTCCTTATGTTAGCTTTAAACCTGCTGCCTATTTAATTTCATTGGGTGACCCCTGGTTCTTGTGTTATGGGAAGGAGTAAATAACACTTCGCTCAACACCACTCATGATGTTATAGACCACTATGATATCCGTCCTTAGCTGTCTTTTCTAAGCTGAACAGTCACAGCCTTTTTAATCTCTCCTCGAATGGAAGCTGTTCCATACCCCTAATCATTTTTGTTGCCCTTCTCTGTACTTTCTCCAATTCTAATAGATCTTTTTGAGATGGCATGACCAGAACTGCATACAGTAGTCAAGGTGTGGACGTAACATGGATTTATATAGTGGCATTATGATATTGTCTGTTTTATTATCTAACCCTTTCCTAATGGTTCCTAACATTCTGTTGGCTTTCTTGACTGCCGCTGGACACTGAGCAGATGTTTTCAGAGAACTATCCACAATGACTCCAAGATCTTTCTTGAGTGATAACAACTAATATAGACCCCATCATTTTATGTGTATAGCTGGGATTATGTTTTCCGATGTGTATTACTTTGCACTTATCGACATTGAATGCCATTTGCCATTTTGTGCCCAGTCACCCAGTTTTGTGTGATCCCCTTGTAATTCTTCACAGTCAGCTTTGGTCTTAACCATCTTGAGTCATGTTCTATTCTGTGCAAATTTTTCCCCCTCACTGTCCACCCCCTTTTCCAGATCACTTATGAATATGTTGAACTGCACTGGTCCCAGTACAGATCTTTGGGAGACACTGCTATTTACCTCTCTACATTCCGAAAAGTGACCATTTATTCCTACCCTTTGTTTCCTATCTTTTAACCATGAGATGGCCTTCCCTCTTATCCCATGACTGCTTACTTTGCTTAAGAGCCTTTGGTGAGGGACCTTATCAAAGCCTTTGTGGAAGTCTAAGTACACTATATTCACTGGAACACCATTGGTCCACAGGCTTGTTGATACCCTCAATGAATTCTAATAGATTGGTGAGGCATGATTTCCCTTTACAAAAGCCATGTTGACTCTTCCCCCAACATATTGTGTTCATTTATGTGCCTGAAAATTCTAGTGTTTAGTATAGTTTTAACCACTTTGTCTGGTACCAAAGTTAGGCTTACCAGCCTGTAGTTGCCAGGATCACCTCGGGATCTTTTTTAAAAAATCGGCTTTACATTAGCTATCCTCCAATCATCTGGTACAGAGGCTGATTTAAGCAATAGGTTACATACGACAGATAGTAGTTTTGCAGGTTCATATCTGGGTTCCTTCAGAATTCTTGGGTGAACACCATCTGGTCCTGGTGACATACTACTGTTAAATTAATCAGTTTGTTCTAAAACCTCTTCTATTGACACCTCAACCTGGGACCGTTCCTCAGATTTGTCCCCTAAAAAGAATGGCTCAGGTGTGGAAATCCCCCTCACATCCTCTGCAGTGAAGTCTGATGCAAATAATTCATTTAGGTTCTCTACAATGGCCTTGTCTTCCTTGAGTGCTCTTTTAGTACTTCGATTATCTAGTGGCCTCACTGATGGTTTGTTTGGCAGGCTTCCTGCTTCTGATGCACTTAGAAAAAAACTTGCTGTTAGTTTTGTGTCTTTTGCTTGTTGCTCTTCAAATTCTTTTTTGGCCTGCCTAATTATACTTTTACACTTCACTTGCCAGAGTTTATGCTCCTTTCTGGTTTCCTCCAAAGAATTTGACTTCCAATTTCTAAAGGATGCCTTTTTGCCTCTTACCTCCTCTTTTACTCTGTTTAGCCATGGTAGCATCTTTTGGACCTCTTACTGTTTTATTTTGAGGAGGGGGCCAGGAATGGGGTTATACATTTAGGTTGAGTCTCTATTAGGGTGTTTTTAAATAGTTTCCATGCAGCGTGCAGGCATTTTACTCTTGTGACTGTTCCTTTTAATTTCTGTTTAATTAGCATCCTCATTTTAGATTCGTTCCTTTCCTGAAGCTAAATGCTGCTCTGGTGGGTTTCTTTTGGTATTTCCCCTCTACACGTATGTTAAATTTAATTACACTATGGTCGCTATTACTGAGTGGTTTAGCTATATTCACCTTTTGGGCCAGATCCTGTGCTCCACTTAGGACTAAATCAAGAATTGCCTCTCCCCTTGTGGGTTGCAGGACTAGCTGCTCCAAGAAGCAGTCATTAATGTCTAGAAACTTTATCTCTGCAGCCTGTCCTGAGGTGACATGTACTCAGTCAATATGAGAATAGTTGAAATCCGTCATTATTATTGAGTTTTCTATTTTTGTAATCTCTCTAATCTCCCTGAGCATTTCACAATCACCATCACTATCCTGGTCAGGTGGTTGATAGTATATATTCCTACTGCTATACTCATATTATTCAATATGGAATTTCTATCCATAGAGATTCTATAGTACTGTTTGACTCATTTAAAAAATTTACTATATTTGAATCTGCTTTCTTTCACATATATAGTGGTCCCCCTCCCACCAAGTTTGTATGATTCCTATTATTATCAATAGCTTCATTTAATACCAGGCACTAAAGTTCCCCCATTTATACTTCTATAGAAATTCTGTGCCACTGCGCACATGCAGAATTCATGTCTCTTGCAGATTTTTTTTTCTGGAGAAAATAGATTCTGCCAGAGAGGCGCTGCAGTTACACCTTTTGCCCACCAGGGGTTGCTGTGGCACCTGAAAAGAGGGCAGCTGGCTCAGTGCTTCAGGAGCCAGACACAGATAGGGAGGGGTCAGAGGCTGCATTCCTCACAGCGCCCTGCCCATGGGGCCTGGTAAGGAGACATGGGATATGGGGAAGACGGACAGAGCAGGGCACATAGGGGTGCTGTGGGGGTCACATAGACTGGGGTACAGAAGGGCTAGTGGGGGACAGACTGGGGTGGGGGCACAGGAGCTAGTGGGGTGACAGCATTGAGCTATGGGCTGAATGGGAGGGGGTGCAGGGATACATGGGGACAGGGGGTGAATGGACACATGGGGACAGGAGCAGATGTGCCTGGCTGATTGCAGATTGGGGGTGCAGGGACACTCAGGGAAGGGGAAGATAGCCCTGACTAAATGGGAGACGCTAGGGGTCAGCCAGGATATGCATTGGGGAAGCTCCCCAAATCCCTAACAATCCCTCCCACCCCCACAAAAAAAACCTGTTCCATGCTTCTCCCACCCACACCCAACAGCCCTCCAGGTTCACTCCCAGTTCCTAGCAATTGCTTCCCTCTCTTTCAGCTCCTCTGTTACCCTTGACTCCCCCAAGCCTTTCTAAAGGGAGCGGGAAAAACGTTTCTGTATTGTAGTCTAAATGCATTATTACTCAAAGTTCTGTATTAATATGCCTAATAACGAATCTATGTGTTAGAAAACATTTCCTGGGTCTGTTTTTTTGTTGTCTGCATTGTTATAGACATACTTGCTGGCAGGTATTTTGAAAAAAAAAAACCAAAATAATTGAAACTAGTGATTTTATATGGTGTTATTCTGACAAATAAAATACGCAGAATTTTGCAGAATTTTAAAATAGTGTGTGCAGAATTTTTTTGGTGCAGAATTCCCCCAAGACTAATCCTAATATTTAGACTTCTACATTTGTATACAAGGACTTATAAAATTTGTCAATCTTTAGTCTGCTTTCATGTGATGTAATTGAATGGGACTCTTTTTCATTTGATTGTTTCTCTTCAGTTCCTACCTGTACTTTATCAACTTCTATCCTCTCCCCTTTACTAGAATCATAGACTTTAAGGTCAGAAGGGACCATTATGATCATCTAGTCTGACCTCCTGCACAACGCAGGCCGCAGAATCTCACCCACCCACTCCTGAAACAAATCCCTAACCTATATCTGAGCCATTGAAGTCCTCAAATTGAGGTGCAGAGAATCCTCCAGCAAGTGACCCATGCCCCACGCTACAGAGGAAGGCAAAAAAAACCCAGAGAATCCCCGTTAAGAGAGCCTCCCCTAAGGAATGTCTCTGGGCTACATGCTCCTCCGCACCTGTCGGCTTTCCCCGAGCCCTTAGTTTAAAAACCAGATGTCTATTTAAAAATCTCGCCTATCTGTGGCACTTGCACCACTCCTGTTGTAGTATCTGAACACCTCACCATTGGGAATTCATTTCTCCTCACCCCACCCCTGGGTATTATCCTCTTTTTACAGATGGGGAACTGAGGCACAGAGAGACTAAGTGCCTTGCGCGCAGTCCCAAAGGAACTCTGGGGCAGAGTAGGGAATTAAACCCAGGGCTAGCACCCAACTACCCAGCCATCCTTCCTCTTTTCTCACTGTTCCGAGCGAGCAGAAAGGAGCTGAGAATGGTTAAACCCTCACTCCTTCCATGCTGTCCACAAGAAGCAAGCAGTGAACATTTTTACATGTATTACTGTTATTTAGTTGTATTCTAGCAGTGCCCGCAATAAGCCAGGCACTGTCCCCAAGAGCTGACTGTCTGAAGCTCTGATCCAAAGCCCATTGAAGTCAATGGAGAGACTCCCCTGGATTTCAAAGTGTTTTGCCCTTAGAAGGCAAGCAACCTGCAAAGGGTTGGGGCCACAGTTAAAAAAACAAAACAAAACTGACTGACAATATTTTTGATATTTGTCCAGCATGGTGGTAACTTGCCAGCCCACATTGGTGGATCTGGGTCAAACATCAAGTATAATTACTGCTGTCTGGGTTCGGCTCTGGCATATTATTAGAATACCCAGTACAGATAAATACAAAACATCCAGGAGCCAAATTCTTCCCTGGTGAACTCCAGGGACTTCAGTGAAGTCCTGCCATGGATGTAGAAGACCTGAAATGTGAATAATAGCTAGCTCTTGCATCCCCCTTTCCATCCGGAGATCACAAAGGAAGTAAATATCATGATTCCCATTTGGGCTAATGAGGCAAAGGGCAGAAAAGTGGTTTGCCCAGCATGTTGGTGGCAGAGTTAGGAATAGAACGCAGCTGTCCTGAGTCCCACTACGGTGCCCTATCTGCTAGGCCACCCTGCCTCTCTAATTTAATCTGCCCCGTCCTAATGAAAATCAAAATGGGCCCAATCCAGTGCCTTCCCATTGGTTTTAATGGGTATCTTCCCATTGACTTCAGTAGCCATTGAGTGCGGCAACAGCTGTTCAGGCAGAGTTGTCTAGGGGAAGGGTCATAGGCTGGAGTGTTAGAAAGCCCTAAATTCTAATCCCACTGCTCTCGCTAAATTGATTCGTGGCTTTGGACAAGTCGTTTGTCTTCTCTGTAAAATGGGGGATAATCATTCCAACCTACAGCCCTTCACGCGACGATGGGGACAAATGACTGTTGTGCGGCGCTTGGAAGATACAAAGTGCTAGCGAAGGACTCGCTATTAATAGTTGTGATCTGCTTGTTCTTGACAGTTAGACGTAAGACTTAAAATATTAACATGGCCGGCAAGTGTCTGAGTCACCAAAACCTCACTTTCAGTCGGGGAAATAACCCTTTTAGTTTCAGAGATTGTTGTTGAGAATTAATTCATTATAGATTAACTCAGGATTTTTCTGGGAGTTTAGGCATGAACTGTGCCAAGAGGTGTTAAATCAACATGAGAAAATTGGGCCAGCAAACTATGCAGGCCAGGAGTTTAATTTTGGCTGAGAGTCACATATGCTTTCTTACTTCAGAGATCTTATAAATGCTTTGGCTGTTACTGAGCATATTATAGCTTCTTCATTACCCCCGACCCCTATCCCTCATCATTCTATCTATTGGGTGCCTATTACACTAACATCTGAACCTCTCACAGTCTTTAATGTATTTGTCATCCCCACACCCCTGTGCGGTAGGAAAGTGCTGTTATCCCCACTGTAAAGGTGGGGAAACTGAGGCACAGAGCAACTAAGTGACTTGACCAAGGTCACGCAGGAAGTGTGTGGCAAAGCAGGAGGTTGATCCTAGGTCTCTAGCTAGCACTCTAAGCCCTGGCTCATACTCCTTTCTTTCAGTTCTAAGCTTTGGAGGTCAGGCGCACACTTGCAGAGCAATATAAATTGTTCCATGGTGGAACTAGCTCACTGCTACGGGGGCTGCTGCCAAGTTAGGCCCCGCCCCACCCCTTTGCAAGGAGGGACTTGCTATAAAGGGGGCAGGGAGAGGGTTGAGGAAAGGAGAGTAATCAGAACTGTGGCTCCATCCCCTCTATGCACCAGGGGAGCTGGCTGGCTGGGTCGGGGGAGGTATGCTACACCCTTTTTGCAATGTCTCCAGGGCAGCGCACCGCCGCACTGCCCCCTCCTGTAGGCTCGATGGTAAAAACGTAGTCCACCCCGCACAGCAGGGAGGTCACACCTGTTCTCTGCACAGGCCCAAATTGCCTTTTCAGCCCCAGTCTGGGGGCCAGCACTAAAGAGCTCACTAGCAAGAGGCTAATTTTGAGGTCTTGTGGGACTGCAGAAGGTGCCTCTCTTTAGCTAAAGAAGTTAAAGACCCGTGCAGAGCTAATTCAAGACCTCTTATTGCTTTATTAAACACTGTTCCCTCCTCAGCTCTTCCCACTAGGCCTCCTGCTCCCTCAGGCCCCTTCAAGTGAAGTGCAGGCAGCTACAGGCAGGTCATTTTGAAATAAGTGGCATGAGGTCAAGGCCAAGAAAAGGATCTTGGTGCTGAATTGACACCCCTGCCGTGTACATGAGCACTGATTATTATTAATTGGTTGTATTGGGGTAGCACCCAGGAGCCCCATTCATGGACCAGGACCCCACTGTGCTAGGTGCTGTACAGTCACAGAACAAAATGTCCGTTCCTGCCCCAAAGAGCTTACAACGTGACTGCTATTTGAGCATTAAAGAATGAAGCTGGTGTAACCCACACACCTCCTGGGTGTGGTGTTCTGTCCCATCCAGTGGCACCAAGACCGCTTAGAGAGATTGAGTTTGCGCTACAGCCTTAGCTAAGAGCCCTGTGGCTTTTAGCTAATGCAGTAGTGGCTCATGCACTAAGCTCCAGAAGCCCCAGGTTCGATCCCGCCCGCTGACAACCAGGGTCTGTCGGTATTACACTGGCATATGACATCATTTAAAATTAGCCCCTAAGACAACATGGGAAGTTCTAAAAACTCCTTTCATCTGGCAACCTGGGAGAGCTGGTCCAGACAAATCAAATGTGTCCCCATGGCCTGCACCAAAAACTCTGCATTTAGTGTGGCGGTGTTGACCTCGCAGTATATCTGACCCCAGGCTGAAATTAGAAATTGGCCACCCAGCCCAGACCCCCATAGACCTCACCATGCAGCTGTCAGACCCAAGAAAGAAAGGTCTAATCCTACGGAGAGCAAGCATAGCCAGAGTTGTAATGGTAAATACTAAAGAATAAGCAAACTCTTGGGAAGGGATATGACCCTAACCCTAAACCAACTGCTAAATACTCTGGTTTCTCTTCAGAGCAATGTGTGAACGGGGAATATAACACTGGACTGGGATGCGGGAAACTGGGGTTTTGTTCCTGGCTCTGCAAGTGGCCTTGGGCAAGTTGTCACCTCTCTGTTCCTCAGTTTCCCCATCTGTAAAATGGTCATAATGGTACAGACTTCCTTTGTAAAGCACTTTGAAATCTACTGCTGAAAAATGCTAAGACCTAGGTGTTATGACTGAAGAGAGTCACAAGAAAGCATTGCCTGGGGGCACCATTATCCCACCTCTGCCTGCTGCGTGGGTTCTTGCCCTGTTTCTGAAGCAGGTGGTACTGGACACCGTCCGGGAAAGGATACTGGACTAGGTGGACCAGTTTCAATTCCCAGGATCCTGCGTCTCATCCCATACTGCCCTGTGGCTAGCGCGTATGTTTCCAAATCAATAGAGCTGCTGAGCAATGTTTCTGGCTGTATTTTTGCCTGTTTGTGTGCGTGATTTTTGACTCTGTGACAATCCTAAGCCGCCTTTTGCAGATGGATCACCTCATAAAAGCCACCTCTAGCACCAGGTAGGCTGTCCAGGTGCTATGGCAGCCATCTTCAGCAACCGCAGCCACTGGGAGCTGCGGGCGGCCGTGCCTGCAGACGGTCAATGTAAACCATCTGTCTCGCGGGCCGCCAGCGGATTACCCTGACGGGCCGCAGGTTGCCCACCACTGGTCTAAGGGGAAGTCTACACCGTAATGCTACAGCAGCACAGCTGCAGCTCTCAGCTACACCACTGAAGGGGTTTTTCCATTGCTGTAGTAAATACACCCCCTTTGAGAGACTAAGTCAATGGAAGAATTCTTCCATCGACCTAGTGTCTGTACCAGGACTTAGGTCGGCTTAACTACATCTCTCAGGGGTGTGAATTTTTCACACACTTGAGCAACATGGCTATGTCGACCTAAGTATTAGGTGCAAACCAAGTAAGTGTTTTGGGGCCATAATACATGGTCTCCAACCATGCTTTCCCTATGGGAGGGCAAAGCTGACCTAGGCCAGGTGTTTATTGCTGGGATATGCAAACAGGAAGTGATTTCCACTCTGGTATCAAGGGAGATCCAGGCACCAGCTAATCTGATGGGTGACTTAATTATGTACAGTTATGGGACACTTCGGATCAATGCTGAGGATGCTGGCAAGTTGCCAACGTGGCACTCGGGGGTTGCAAAATTTGGATGGCCCCTGCGCTAGAGGGGAAAGGTGCCTTATCTCTGCCTATATAGGGCAGAGAGCGGTGGGGGTGGGGAGCGGGGGCGTGTTGACCATGGTTGTTCCTCGGCCGATGATGTATATGGGAAAGGTAGTGATCAGGTTAATCTTCACCCAGCAACTGGAAAATCTGTCCTCCACTACCTGTCTTTCCAAAGGTCCTCTTGGTGTGTAATGGAATTATTAGAGGAGGCTGCATTCATACGGTTATTGGAGGTGGCTAGGTGAAGACAGCTACTTTCAACCACCTCTGGTTGCCCCCTCTCTCTGCCACATCCCCCCCCCCCCCCCCCCCG
>QXTE01000334.1:679339-694889 GCA_003942145.1 Platysternon megacephalum
CCCCCCCCCCCCCCCCGCAAGAGGGCTACAGTCAGGAGGGATGCTGCTGCTGGCAGCTCAGGGCGCAATTCTCCTTGGGTCAAGGCATTCTTGATACAGGGTCCTTGGCACCCTACCCCTGGAGATGAGATGTGGCTGAGTTTGAGCCTTGACACCTTCAGAGTACTGAGTGGAAGACTCCTGTCTTTGAACAGGCCTCCCCTTAATAAAGGGGGCCAAAAGCAACCCCAGCATCCTTTCCCATGTACGCAACCTACCAGAATGATCCCTCGGAAACACAGCAAGAAGGGCAGAGAATATGGTCTTAGCGTGCTAATCCCTGTCAGTGGCACCTGGATACTACGGTGATGGATGCATTAAAAACCGGTGGAGAGGCGAGGATGTTTTCTGTTCCCTGAGTGGCAAGAAGACAGTAGGGAAGAGCTTGGACTAGGCAGGAATGTTTCCTAGAGGTCAAGGAGAGGTAAGTGATGACTGATAGTGAGTGCATGGGGCCATAACGTTCTGTTCCAAAGGAGGAAAATCCTAGCTTGTAAATGACTGAAAGCAGACGTGGGATGAGTCAGGAAGTTACTGAGCTCTGGGACAACGTTAAACAACTAAGGACATGTGCAAATCCGTGCTTCCTGATTCGCTTATCAGGGGTGAATACCATTTTTCTGGACCTCCGGGTTCACGGCCTCTTTAAAACGTTCCCAGCAAATAAACAACCCACTGATACACTTGAGAAATGCATGGCTGGGATAAAGCAGTAGCCATGTGTTTCTCATGAAGGTAATGGGAGCCTGATTTTTGAAGTGCTGATCACCTGCAGCTTCCGCTGACTTCAACGGGAGTTTTGGGTTCTCTGAAAAGCAGGCCTGGGGACTATTGCAATGAACTGGCTAGGTCAGGGGTAGGCAACCTATGGCACGCATGCCAAAGGCGGCACAAGAGCTGATTTTCAGCGGCACTCACACTGCCCGGGTCCTGGCCACCGGTCCGGGGGGGCTCTGCATTTTAATTTTAAATGAAGCTGCTTAAACATTTTAAAAACCTTATTTACTTTACAGACAACAATAGTTTAGTTATATATTACAGACTTCTAGAAAGAGACCTTCTAAAAACGTTAAAATGGATTACTGGCACGCGAAACCTTAAATTAGAGTGAATAAATGAAGACTCGGCACATCACTTCTGAAAGGTTGCCAACCCCTGGGCTAGTGTATTTGTGTGTCCTCTGCTGAATGGAATCAGTAGTGCTCAACTGTGTATCACATAGGCCCTATACTGCTATCAACTGATGGAGATTCTTAGGTGGCAGAGGCCTATGCTTTTTGGAGCAGGAAACACTATCCCAACTGTCACTTGAAGTTCCAAATGGCCATGACACGCAGCATAGCACTCCCATGAAGTCCTAGGTGACCACAGATTTATTATGATATATTAACTTAGCTCAGTAAGCCGTGCTGTTTACCTCAGCAGAAATGAGTACCTGGTTATTTTTCACTAGGTTGCAACCACCGATGTTGCTGTAATTTAACCTGCAAAGCCAAGATCCCTGAACAGTCTGTCATCTGGCAGCACCCAGACATGTGATGTTTTTGCATGTCTGTTGAATCAAATTCTGAAGAGGTAAAGCAAGGTGAAGTAAAATCAAAGGCTTCTTAAAACAAACAATGTCTCTTCTCGAGCAGACGGACCTATTTCAAGGACAGACGCAGGGCGGCATTAATCATTGCAAACTTATCAATTCGCTCCTTGGACAAAACATAGCAGAATATCGAAAACTAGCTTTAGGTCACCGGCAGTTTACAAGGGGCAACAATAAACCTTGCCACTCTGAATCTGAATCGCAGTTTGCTTCAGAGATACTAGACATGCTGTAAGAAGAAATCTGATGGGTTTTATTTTGGGAGGGGGGGTTATATTTTGCAACTCCTTAGTCCATACTGATTTCAAATCTCTTTATAGAGGCTTTGTTTTTTATTTATATTTTTCCCCTTCTCTTATAGTCAACCTGGGAAAACTGCCTTTTATGGTTACCTAAACACAAAATAGACATATGATACGCAGTTCTGAGGTGGAAATACAGACTAATTTAGATAATCTAGTAGTTTACATTTCATATGACTCACATCATCCATTTGTATCACAAAGCACTTTGTAAGGTTTACATACAGCTTTACATGTAAGCTTGGGATCACTTTAACAGGTGTCGAAATGCAGCCACTTCTGCGGTGCAAAGTGGTGACTGTTCAACAGTACACAACAGGAAATGGCACATATCGTATCTAATTGAAACTGAAGGGAATATTTTAGCTACAGGAAGTCAAATGTAATTATCTGAGTTTAAATTTGGCTGGAACACCAGGGCTCATGCCCTTACTCTTATTTGAAAGGCAGTGTGATGGATATCCTGGACAAACCATATTGAATTAAACTTTTTTGAATTACATTTAAGTATTTTAGGAATTCATTGTATTAAAAATGCAATTAGTTGGGGATTGGGCCTGCTTTGAGCAGGGGGTTGGACTAGATGACCTCCTGAGGTCCCTTCCAACCCTAATAGTCTATGATTCTATGATTTTTGTGGGATTGCATGTAACTTCTTTATGGAGGAAACAAAGACTAATGTAAACCCTGGGAAGTGTTATGAGCTTCAAAGGACCCTTTGGAACAATGAGCTTTTTAAAGCTAAGTGGGTTTCCCAGGAAGTGTCGAGGGGGAAGTACACTCAAACCTCAACTCCTCTGGGTATGCAAAAATTCAGCTTTCGTAGCCTCTCAAGGCGGAGGGGACCTTTTGTCTGCTGATCACCTGTTATATGAGGACAGATCCAGAAGGCCCAAACAGGATTAAAGAGTGACTCTCAGTTTCATGGGGATGCTTTACTCTGAGCCAAAGCGGTTATGAACTCGTAAGCAATGCAAAACCCCTGAGTGGGGTTTGAAGAGCTGTTTACTGGCCAGAACCCTTGTTGGAGACGGGGTGATCTCTGGTACGCTAATTGGCATGTGTGTAAGCTCTTTTATTGCTTTTAATGTTTCCTCGGTAATGCTTTCACCTTGAGAATAAATGTGCTTGCTTAGAAAGGGCTATGTGGTACTTTGTAACGGTTGGTAAGTACACACTGTGTACCAACAGGCCTGCTGAGGCAGTCTGCATTTTGGGGGATTCACAGTGTAGGCAGAGAACTGTGCAGCCTGGAAAAACCCTGGGCAGGAGGGAGAGAGACGCATGTCTCCGCCCAAGAGAGGTGACAGTTGGAGAGCCAGAAACCTAAGAGTGGCTGCCCTTGATGGACCACGAGGGGGAAATACAGGTGCAGTTGCCCTGGCCTGTGACAAGCAGCACAGCACCTTCCATATCTTCGCACCCCCCTAACAGTACTGAACCAACGCTCCCAGTGTGATATCTCCTACCTAATCACCAATACCACCTCCTGCAGCATGTAAGTGCTTCTTGGAAATGCCAGCCCTGGAGAGGGAAGTTCTCCAGTCACAGAATAGGTACAGCACTGGTAGCCTCAGCAACACCAGCTTTCCCCACCATGTTCTGCCCGTGTGACTCAACCCTGACTTCGATGGACCACTTGTGTGGGGCAGAGGGTAGGTGCCCACTCAGTCCTTGCCCTCTTGGTTGAGACTGGGCACAAGAGCATCAGTGAACGCCAGTGGTAATGGTGTTCGTGACTTGGGAATTGGACTGAGACCCGCCCCAAACTCAGTTCACATGCGCCTCCAGACAGTCATCGCTATGTAACAACTCTTGCTCACTACTGACTTCAGCTGGGTTTGAAAGGCCTCATGTCCCATTACCAAACCCCTGAGCCAAGGTGTCGCTCTCTAAGTCTACTGTTAAAAACAAATGCCCGAAGCCCATAATGTTTGCCTATACTTGTGTCTAGAGGACTAGCAGTTCTCTTTGAATTTGCTTGCAGTAAAACCTGCAGTTGAGCAGCTTTGTCCCCACCCTGTGATTTCTCGGAGAAGTACTGTGGTGTATTGAAAACTGTGTTACGCTTAAAGTAATAGCTTATAGTTGTAAGGGGGTTCCTGAGCCTGCCTGCAGGCTAGGGGGCTCTGTAGGGAAGCATGAAATCTGGTTCTTCAGCAGGCAGTTTGCAAAGAGCCAGCCTAGAGCAAGGTGGCGTGAGTTGTGCCTCTCTGCCTCAGGAAGCAGCCTGTTTTGTCTGTCCCTGTTTTCTTGTGTGTTAAAGTAGTGTTAAGTTGCAGCCTTTCAGAAAGAGTACTGGTTTTTATCTAACTTCTGCTTGTATGCCATGAATAGAACAGATATGTTTCAGAAAACATTTGCCCCAGCCCAGCCACTCCCTGTCCTCTCCAGAGACTTATGTAGCACCCCTGTCCCAGAGCATTTGAATCAGAGAAAGAGACGTCTGGTGAGGGAAGTTCAGTGATCTGTAGTACTCCTTTCTAACGTGTTTCTTTCAGCACATTCACTGAACTGAGAGGCTGTTAATGTCTTATGCTGTGTTGGCTTCACCACCCACACACGTCTGAAATGCCAGCTACCGAGAGATTAAAAGTCTCTCACAAAGTAGTTCTGGAGCTTTGGGAATAGGAGAGACAGGGAACTCTGTGTGTAAAGAGACGGATTCATGAAAAATTACTTACAGCAGCTCTGAGAGACGCAGGCAGGGCTGACCTGTCTTCCCAAATGCTTGTATCTGCCTGCAGTTCTTGAATGTGTTTATTTATGATTTTGCTGGCGTTGGTTTAAATGCAGTGGCAGCAGCCCAACACTCATGAGTAATCCTTCAGTCGCTAGTTCAGTGGTCCCCAAACTTTTATTCTCATGCCCCCCCCCCTTACCAGTAATAGAATATCTCCCCCCTGGTCGCCCCCTCCCAGCCCAGGAGCAGAGGTGCAGCCGGGCTGGGGGCCAGGAGCGGAACTGGGGCCGCAGCTGTATCCAGGGGCTGGAGGTGGGGCCGGAGCAGAGCTAGGGACAGAGCAGGGCTGGGTGGCACTCCCTGCCCACCCCTTCGTGGGGCCTGGCCTGGACCCCAACGCACCCCCCAGACATTCCTCCATGCCCCCCTAGAGGGGCGCACCGCAGAGTTTGGAGACCACTGCGCTAGTTAGGGTATGTAGGCGATATAGGAGACCACACTGAGGCTGGGAAAGATGTTTTGGGGGCAGTGGGGTGGGAATAGCAGTGAGGCATGGATGTTTTCCCCTCTAGGCTGACGGTTCAAATCCAGCCCCAGGTAACAGTAGTGTGGTGTTGCAGAGTGCTGCCTGTGTGAAATGTGTCAGCAAACTCATTCCGGTTCCTAATGGACAAGTATCTTCAGCTCATAGAAGAGGGGCTAACTGGCACCTTTGCTGGCAATCTCAGAGGAGTGGTAGTTAAGGCTGCATGTGCCACAGAGACTGGACTCCCCTCTCCTCCCTAGAGATGGGCCCCTCCAGTTCAGACTTGATGCTTTTGGGAGGGGCAGCATGGGGGAAGCTTGCGTGGCTCTTCCTTCTGTTGCATCTGCTCTTTGCATACACAGAGGACTTCAGTCTCGGGGCTGATGTTCCAGCACTAAATTCTGGGCTCTCCAGAGCCATGCGAAATCCAGTTGTTTGCTCAAAACCCTGCCTAGACTCCCTGTCCAACAAAGGCGAAGGGAGGGCATCTTGGAGATGGGTGGTGCTGATGGTTTGGGTTCCCCTGGTAAGAGGGGAAGGGGAAAAGGAGGGGAGGGAGCCATCTGGGAAAACAGCAGGGCCTGGGGTACAAACTGAAACATCAGGAGGGGGAATTTGGGAGGGAAAAAAGAGGGGGGGGGGCATGTGTAACACTTGTCACCTCAGCTCTATACTGCTGTGCATTTGGGTTGTATGTGCAGGTTGGCCTAGACTCTGGCTCTTGGGCAAAAGACACCCTGGCATTTCTCTCCTCGCTCTGGCTCTCCTGCCTTCTCCAGGCTTTCTGGCTACCTGCCAGGCAGGAGACACAGCCGGGGACCAGCCGAGAGAGTCCTGCAGGGGCCTCCCAGCTCCTCCCTCACTGGGGCAACGCCGGGCAGCAGAGTTCCCCATCCTTAGGCAGCAGGCTAGGCCGCTGTGAGGGGGTGGCTCTGGCTGTGGGGAAGCGGAGCCTGAGCCCTAAGAGGCAATTGAGGGGGAAGGTGGGTTTGTGTGTTGGAGAGGGAGAGGATTAATTACGGGGAGGGTGCAGCCAATGGCCCACTGCAGCACGGGGAGGTCAGAACCTACAGGAGACAGTGGGAGGGGCAGGGGGGAAGGCGGGAGGCAGACATGAGGGAGATAGCAATGAGCCTGCAAATGTTATGCAAATTAGTTCTTGGGGGCGGGGCACTGTAGAAAAGTCTGGTTGTGCAGGAAGGTCCACTGGGTGGAGCACTGGACTGGGGCTCAGAGACCTGGGTTCTATTCCCACCTCTGCCAGTGACCGTGGGAAAATCCTGCCCTACCCCGCCATGCCTCTAAAACAGGCGCACTCAGTAGAACTGCTTGAAAAATAGGAATTGATTTTCATGGGACACTTCAACACGCTTTGTTGTTGTTTTTTAAATCTTTAAAACATTTTTTCTTTTAAAACGTTTGATTTTTTTTTTCATCCCCCGCCCCCATTCTGTTCCTTTCCTCTCCTCCAGAGGCAAAATGGACAAATCAAAAAGGGAGAGAAAGGGGGAAACAAAACAACAAAGAATTTGGGGAGGATGGGGGTTAAGCCCTGCTGGGATGATTTAGTTGGGGATTGGTCCTGCTTTGAGCAGGGGGTTGGACTAGATGACCTCCTGAGGTCCCTTCCAACCCTGATATTCTATGAAGTCCGAAAATCTGAAAATTTTGAACGAAATGAGAACTTGTAGAAAGTTTTTGTTTGGGGGTGGGTGGGAAGGGCCATTTTTCATTGAAAAATATTCTGGGGTGAAAAATTCTAAGCAGCGCTAGTGCTGAGCACTGTGAAGAGTGCAGATAAAGATCAATATCTCTGTTTGGGCAAATGGAAGTATCTCAGTGTTTGGTCCGCACAGGCTTTACCACCCCGTCCCCCCAGGGAGCCATTTATGGAGACAAAATAACATGAGACCTGATCTTCTCATGGTATTCCCGCCATCGAGGCACTGCGCTGCAGTGAAAAAAGCCCGTAGCAAACAAACACAGCCCCAGGACTTTGGAAAAAAGTCAAATGCTAGATCCTGCACGTGCCTCTGAAAGATCAGGTCTGAGCACTAGATTTTTTTCCCCCCCTTGGGGCAGGGACTGTTGTTTGTACAGTGCCTAGCACAATTTGTCCTTAATCCAGATGGCCTCTGCAATATACATTTCAGATAATAATAATGAACTTCCACAGATCCTGCCTGCAAGGTGCTGATCATCCTCAGCTCCCATGGAAGTCAATGGGAGCTCCGAGCACTTGTTGGGCCTGTAGTTACCACCGCAGCCGATCACCCCATCTATTGCTTGCGATTGCTGTGGAGTTAATGATTTGGAGAAGGAGTGGGTCTGGTGAGATATTACCAGGAAGCTTGGTGACTGACTAAAGCTACCTAGCCTGGGTATTCCCTTTCAGTAGCAGTAAGTGATGAGGGCAGCCTTGTCCAGGAATAGCTCAGGGAGCTGTCTGCATAGCGGGATATCCGCACAGTTAATTTTGTCCGTGCGCTCATAAATGTGATTGAAGGCTTTTCGCACTGTTGTAACTGAATAGTCCTTTGGCACCGAGTGAAATGAAAACAAACATAAGCAAAGCTGGGTAACACAAGCCGCTTTCTCAGTCCTCAGACACACCAAAGACAGTACAATGCAATTTGATTTGACCCAGCGTCTTTCACACAAACTCAGCCCCTCAGGTGCTTTACAGAATTGAATGTAGTACCAGCAAGTGGGCAATCAAGGGCATGCCGGCGTAAACCATTGTATGGAGAATAAATTAAAGCATTCAGAGTTAAAGCTATTAATAGGTGAGGAGGGAATTTGAGATGTTTTCAGCAGAGATGAGTCAAGTTGGGGGCTGCTCAGATCCTGCATTTTGAGTAGGGCCCATCCTGTATTTACATGAGATTTTTAAAGAGGTGGAAAATCAGTGAAAGGAATAGTTACAGGAAGTCTGTTCCAGATGGCCAGAGTTACAGAGGAAAAGGCTCTTGCACCAACCATGATGAGTTGTAGGAAGGAAAAGAGAGGAGCCAGGAAAAGGAGTAGAAAGAAGGCAGGTGTGTGAACACTAGAGATGCTTTTTAGTAAAAATAGGTAAATAATGCACACACAAAAATTGCACAAATATTAATTTGGATTTTTTAGTGGATTTGTTTTGGTCCTGTGTGTCCCCCTGTTGTGTTCCTTTTCTGTGTGAGCATTTGACGTTGTTGATGGATGTGTTCGTCTAAAGCAGATTTCGACTGCTGGTGATGACTAGCTCATCTCACTGAAAGAAAACGCCATCAGTGATGATATCAGTGGTGACAGGGAAGGCCGGCAGTGTCTGCCCTGCTGGAAAGCTGGTCTTGCAGCCCAGAGCAGGTTTTTAATGTGTTGAATGTTTACAAACACTGTGATGGAACTTTCCAGAACAGGCATCAAAATCCACCTGTAAAACGTGTCCTTCACAAAAAGGGTCATTGCACGTTCAGCTTCCTGTTGGTCCCACTGCAGGTACATGTATTCGTTTTAAGCACAGATCTCAGGTGACTGTTTCTGAGAACCTAGCCCTTGTGACCAGATTGGTAAAGAGACAGAGACCCTTAAGCCTATAGGCTGAAGGTTCAACTTCAGAAGCTTGCCAGAAGCTGGGAATGGGCGAGAGGGGATGGATCACTTGATGATTACCTGTTCTGTTCATTCCCTCTGAAGCACCTGGCTTTGGCCAGTGTCGGAAGACAGGATTCTGGGCTGGATGGACCATAGGTCTGACCCAATATGGCCGTTCTTATGTCCTTAACTCCATCCCAAGAATGTAGTGAATGACCAGAAGTTATCACTGTCTGATGACCATTCAGTGGCCTATGGGAAGTTAGTTTGGTGGTTGTAGTGCAGTTCCCAGTGTACAATGTCCACATTACAGTTGGCAGCCCTAGCAGAGAGGTCAAGGAAATGGGCCATGGAGACTGAAGCATCCTCTCCCTTCCCCAGTCCTCAGAGGTGGTCTCTGCAGGTCAGGGTCGAGAAGTGCTGGCAGGGAATGTGACAAAGCTTTTCATAGATTCTAAGGCTAGAGGGGATCATCGTGATCATCCAATCTGACCTACTTGCTCTGTGGCCGCCCTGTTGTACCTGCTCACTGGAGAAGCAGATGGCTCCAGCCCATAGGACTCTCCACAGCATCTTTCATGGGGAGTGTGCGCGCACACAGAAAATTGGCCCTTAATGTTTATAATAAAGTTTGTTCTCTGGCTGCTGAATCAGCATAACATCAAGATGGCAAGTTGAGTGTGTCACACCTTCTGCCGCTGGGTTCCTCGCTAAAGTGCAAATGTCATAAAATGGATGTCTCTTTCAGCAAGATGCCAGCAAATCCTTTTATTCCAGGTCACAGTCTGATGAGATTAGAAAGGTGTTCAGATTATAAGTGCCTGTGAAACTGGATTCAGTATTTGGGATGGGAGACTTCCAAGGCTAATGCAGTCCTAGGATGCATCACGTGAGGTATTTCCAGTAGAGACAGGGTAGTGTTAGTATCATTATACAAGGCACTGGTGAGACCTCATCTGGAATACTGTGTGCAATTCTGGTCTCCCATGCTTAAGAAAGATAAATTGGAATAGATGCAGAGAAGGGCTATTAGGATGAGCTGAAGAATGGAAAACCTACCTTATGAGAGGAGAGTTAAGTGTAACCAAAGGAAGGTTGATGGGAGATATGATCAGGGCCGGCTCCAGGCACCAGCGAACCAAGCACGTGCTTGGGGTGGCACATTTTCAGGGGTGGCATTCCGGCCATCCTTTTTGCTTGGGGTGGCAAAAGCCTAGAGCTGGCCCTGGCAGCAGCAGCAGCACGTCCTGCACGGGGGCGCCCTGGGGCGCTGCGGTTGGCATCGGGGAGCAGCGCCCACACCTTATGGGGTTGGGCTGGGCGAAGTGGCCCAAGCCACCCAGGGACTGCGGCAGGGCGGCCAGGAGCAGCAGCAGCAGCAGGGCCATAGAGGGGACCGGTGCCCGGGGCGCTGCTGTGCTGGGCCCGCGTCCCGCTCTCCAGAGCTCCGCTCCCTCTGGGGCTGCCCTGCCCCGGCTCCTCAGCCCTCTGCCGGGCGGTCCCCCGGCTCTGCCCTCCCAGGTCCCGGACGGTCCTGGAGGCGAGAGTCCCGGCTGGAGGGACACTGGGCTGAGGCGTGGCCCGGGAGCCCCGCTGCTTATCCCGGCCCTGCCAGCGCCGAACCAGCTGGAAGCGAGGGGGGAGCGGGCAGAGTCAGCACTGGTGGGGGAGAGCCCAGGGCTGGGGCAGTAGGGGGCGCAGGGGGAGGGGGGAGAGCCCAGGGTTGGGGTGTCAGGGGGTGCGGGTGGGGGAAGGCGGGGTGGGGGGGAGAGCCCAGCGCTGGGGCGACGGGGGTGCGGAGGGGGAGCCCAGGGCTGGGGTGGGGGGCAGCCAAAAATTTTTTTGCTTGGGGCGGCAAAAAACCTGGAGCCGGCCCTGGATATGATTGGTTTCTATAAATACGTGAGAGGGACAAATACCAGGGAGGGGGAGGAGTTGTTTAAGTTAAGTGCCAATATGGACACAAGAACAAATGGATATAAACTGGCCATCAACAAGTTTAGACTGGAAATCAGAGAGAGGTTTCTAACCATCAGAGCAGTGAAGTTCTAGAACAGCCTCCCAAGGGGAGTAATGGAGGCAAAAAACCTAACTGGCTTCAAGACAGAGCTTGATAAGTTTATGGAGGGGACGGTTTGAGGAGACTGCCTATAATAGCATGTAGCCAATCTGCAACTGCTAGTAGCAAATATCTCTAGCAGCCCATGATGGGAGACCAGTTCGGGAGGGCTCTGAGTTACTACAGAGAATTCTTTCCCAGGTATCTGGTTGGTCGGTCTTTCCCACATGCTCAGGGACCAACTGATCACCATATTTGGGGCCAGGAAGGAATTTTCCCTAAGATCAGATTGGCAGAGACCCTGGGGGTTTTTTTTGCCTTCCTCTCCAGCATGGGGCCCAGGTCACTTGCAGGTTTAAACTAGTGTCAGTGGTGGATTTTCTGTAATTTGAAGTCTTTAAATCATGGTTTGAGGACTTCAGTAACTCAACCAGAGGTTAGGGGTCTATTACAGGAGTGGGTGGGTGAGGTTCCGTGGCCTGCGATGTGCAGGAGGTCAGACTAGATGATCATGATGGTCCCTTCTGGCCTGAAAGTCTCTCTTCAGGAACAGTGAGGTACTCCAGGAAGTGGTGGTGGTGCGTCTCTGAGCAATGCTCTTTCATCCGATTCATTATTGAACCAATGCCTGAGCCAGCATGGAGTCAGGGGACGCTTTACACTGCCAGAGATGCATCTCTTGGGTGAACTGCAGAACAGACATCCTGACCACTTCTGCTCATTCTCCCGGCACTTTCTGATGCAATGTCAGGGCGTAAGGCTGGCCATATTCTAGTTGAGAGAGTGCCATTCTGTTCACCCCCATAGCCTTCCCTGGAGATTACAATTGAGCACAGTACTTTTCTTCACTTCCGGTCCTAAACTGTAGCACTGTGTTGCTGTGCACTGTCAGACCAGCTGTCATGTCCCCCATTAAAAGTGGCTGCACTTAAAAAGCAGGTGACATGATTCTAATGGCTCTATTTCAGGCATTTTTTAATGCATCCATCACTGTACTGTACTAGGTGTCATATTAAAAAGCATCAGTCAAGTTAAATCAATCGCATCATGTATGTCAACTTAAAAAGCATTAGTACCATTTGCAAAGAATCTTACGGCAAAATAGTCAAACGTTGGGGACCTAAAATTAGGTTCCTAAATCCATATCTAGGCAAGTGACTTGATATACCAGAGGGGCTGAGCAGACCACAAATCTTTTTTCTGCCAATGGGAAACCATGAGACCAGCACCTCTGAAAATCAGATCACTTAAATTAAGCAGCTTAAATAGGGATTCGGGACTCTCACTTTAGGCACCCAGCTGCAGAATGGGAGGCTGTGGGTGCTCTGAAAATCAGGTCTCATGTTCGCAAATGTTGACCTTAATCTGATCATTTCCAACCCTGCAAGGCATTTAAACATATAATGAAAATGTTTAACATAGTGGTCTCTTTCCTCCAGCTCCTTCTCACTCCCTATGGTTGTGTCCATTTAGGAGTTTTGATTCTTTTTTTTTAGCTTTGGTAGCAGTTCCCCATCTCCCTCTGTTTTCCTAGAGTTGTCTGTCAAGCTAAAAAATTCAAAATATTTTCCTTGTGGGCAAAAAAAGTATAATAAGGACCTTGGCACATGCTTGGGAGAGAGCTAATTATAGGATTTTCAAGCTAATGTGATAATATTTTACTTAAATGTGCGGCGTAGATGTAATTACTCCTCCAGAGATGCCAGCCACAGAAGAGGATGAGGCAAGGGGCTATTATGTAATCTACTGTTATTGTGCTGCTGTGGAAATTTTCGCTCTCTCACCACCTTCCCTCCTGCACAGCCCCAACCTTTTCATCCTAAACTCATCCCTGTTGCTTCTTTTAAGGGGATCTTGTTGAGTCTGGTGGGTCAGCGACAGACCCAGCCTTAGCTGTTTGAGAAGCTCGTGGCAATTCCAGGGCCTCCATCTATTCCCAGTGACTGGGAGTAGTGTCTTGTTTCTCACTGTTCTCTGGGCCTGATCTGTTGATGTCAATGCGATTGGGGTCTGGTCCCATCTGCCTTTCCACTAGCAATACTGGAAAGCGGTAGCTCCTAGGCCAGGGATCTCAAACTCAAATCACCACGAGGCCCACATGAGGACTAGTACATTGGCCCGAGGGCTGCATCACTGAAACCTCCACCCCTTCCATGATGCCCCACCTCTTCCCATCCCTTCCTCGCCCCCATTCCAACCCTTTCACCAAAGTCCCCACCCCAACTCCGCCCCCTCCCTGCCCCTATTCCAATCCCTTCCCCAAATCCCCGCCTCTTCCCTGCCTCCTCCTCTGAGCACGCCACGTTCCCGCTCTCCCCTCCCCCGGAGCGTGTAAACAGCTGGGAGGTAGGCGGAGGAGCGGGGACGCTCGGGCGGGGGAGAGGAGGACGTGGGGTGGGTGGAGGAGGGGAGCTTGGCTGCCGGTGGGTGCAGAGCACCCACTAATTTTTCCCAGTGGGTGCTCCAGTCCCGGAGCACCCACGGAGTCGGTGCCTATGGCGGGCCACGTGTTTGAGACCCCTGTCCTAGGCAGACTCCCCCAGCCAAGCCACCATCTGGTAGCTTGGAATCCTGCAACCTTAGCCAAAAATCCATCCCACCTAAGGCATCATTGCAGATGTGCCGGTTTACAGGTTGCTTTTCCCCCTTTATTCCTTGTAGTGCAGTACGTGTCAGGCTGTGATCGGTCATGGCCACTAGAGGTCCCTAGAGCTGCTTCTGTCAATAAAATGATGGTGTGTCCGTCAGCCTCCAATCAAAGATGCTTTCAACCAGACTAGTTCTAGCCCAGTCGGAGGGGTTGCAAATACACAGGAAAATTTGAATCAAACTGCAAAGCGACCTGGAGAAATCAGCGCAACAGGGGCTGCAGGAGGAGATCTGGTGCAGAGGACCATAAAGTCCCACACCCGGGGAGAAGACACGCACAGCCCAGGTATGAAATAGGGGGATGGAACCAAGTAGCCAGATCCATTGCTTCAAAGCAGATTCATTTTTTTTGTCACATCATCTTCATTCTTACTTCTTCTTTCCTGTAACCAAGCCCTACAGTTGCTGGTGGGGAGATGGAAAGGCTAGGCGAGGACATGTTCACAAGGGCATTTCTGCAGGTATCTTAAGAACAGATCCATAATATGAAGGGGTTTGAGAACCACTGGTTTAGTGCGCTGAGCACTGGACTGGGGTCCAGCCACTCATAAACTCTTATCCTCATCTTGTACACTGACTGCCTCTGTGACCTTCAGCAAGTCACCTCATCCAAAGCCTGCTGAAGTCAGTGGAAAAACACCCTTTGGTTTTGTTGAGATTTGGATCAGGCCCCTGATCTTTGCCTCAGCTTCCCTACCTGCATTCATTAATTCTGGTGAAGTGCGTTGGAGATCATAGAACAGTGGGGTTGGAAGAGACCTCAGGAGGCCATCTAGTCCAACCCCCTGCTCAAAGCAGGACCAACACCAACTAAATCATCCCAGCCAGGGCTTTGTCACGCTGGGCCTTAAAAACCTCTAAGGATGGAGGAGATGCATAGCTATTGTCCAGTAGAGGGAGTAGCCATAGCCATTCTGTGGGCTGGGCCATAGGATCAGAACAGATGTGCCTAGAGGTGAGTTCTCTCTCTGAGAACTGACCTGCAGGAGATGGTGTTTGTTTAATTCACTCACATTTAATGTCCCAGTTTTCATTTCATTGACCTTATTCCCCTCCTCCATCCGAACTTTCAGTTGGCCCAGGGAATATAGGACAGCTCTGCATCTCAGATCCTAATTTGTCTGTGTCAACAGACTTAACATGTATAATTTATAAGTGATGAATTATGTAGCCAGGGTTCCGGGAAACCTGCAGCACTTGAAATCTTGCTTTGTCATCAGGGTTTCCTGCTCTGAAGTTTCATGGCAAGAAAGTTAAGTCCAGAAGGAAGTTAAGCCCATTAAGTCCAGAAGGAACCATTCTGATCATCTAGTCTGACCTCCTGTATAACACTGGCCAGAGAACTTCCCCAAAATAATTCCTAGAGCAGATCTTTTAGAAAAACATCCAACCTTGGTTTAAAAATTGTCAGTGATGGAGAATCCACCACAACCCTTGAAAAATTGTTCCAGTTGAAGAACCCCTTATTAAATATTTGTTTCCCATGTAGGTACTTATGGACTCTAATCAAGTCACCCCCTAACCCTTTTCTTTGTTAAGCTAAATAGACTGAGCTTCCTGAGTCTATCACTATAAGACATATTTTCCAATACTTTAATCATTGTGATGGCTCTTCTCTGAACCCCCTCCAACTTATCAACATCTTTCTTGAATTGTGGGCACCAGAACTGGACACAGGATTCCAGCAGAAGTCACACCAGTGCCAAATAGAGAGGTAAAAATCTCTGTCCTCCTATTCGAGATCCCCCTGTTTATGCATCCCAGGATGGCATTAGCTCTTTTGGCCACAGCGTCACACTGGGAGCTCATGTTCAGCTGATTATCCACCACGGCTCCCAAATCTCTTTCGTAGTCCCTGCTTCCCAGGATAGAACCCCCATCCTGTAAGTGTGGCCCACATTCTTTGTTCCTAGATGGATACAGTTACATCTGGAGTTTTGGCCAGGAGACTGGGCTTCAACAAGCCTAAGATGAGCTAGAGCTCTGCTAGCCCCTTCTCAAGTGGGTCCAGGGAGCTGCTGGGTGGCACCTGCAGCCCAAGCACTATCTAGGGACCTACGGACCTGGATTCGAGACCTCCAGTCCCTCACAGCTCGTACCATTCCTCCCTCAGAGAGAGAGAGGG
>QXTE01000334.1:698552-830878 GCA_003942145.1 Platysternon megacephalum
TCTTTTAGAAAAACATCCAACCTTGGTTTAAAAATTGTCAGTGATGGAGAATCCACCACAACCCTTGAAAAATTGTTCCAGTTGAAGAACCCCTTATTAAATATTTGTTTCCCATGTAGGTACTTATGGACTCTAATCAAGTCACCCCCTAACCCTTTTCTTTGTTAAGCTAAATAGACTGAGCTTCCTGAGTCTATCACTATAAGACATATTTTCCAATACTTTAATCATTGTGATGGCTCTTCTCTGAACCCCCTCCAACTTATCAACATCTTTCTTGAATTGTGGGCACCAGAACTGGACACAGGATTCCAGCAGAAGTCACACCAGTGCCAAATAGAGAGGTAAAAATCTCTGTCCTCCTATTCGAGATCCCCCTGTTTATGCATCCCAGGATGGCATTAGCTCTTTTGGCCACAGCGTCACACTGGGAGCTCATGTTCAGCTGATTATCCACCACGGCTCCCAAATCTCTTTCATAGTCCCTGCTTCCCAGGATAGAACCACCATCCTGTAAGTGTGGCCCACATTCTTTGTTCCTAGATGGATACAGTTACATCTGGAGTTTTGGCCAGGACACTGGGCTTCAACAAGCCTAAGATGAGCTAGAGCTCTGCTAGCCCCTTCTCAAGTGGGTCCAGGGAGCTGCTGGGTGGCACCTGCAGCCCAAGGACTATCTAGGGACCTACGGACCTGGATTCGAGACCTCCAGTCCCTCACAGCTCGTACCATTCCTCCCTCAGAGAGAGAGAGGGAGGGAGGGAGTTCTATGGTAGCGAACAAACCTTTGAGAACACAGCTACAGGTGAAACAACTTAAACACTGCGCTGGAATAGGGTTATCTGCTTCTTGGGCATTGGCTGACTGCCAGGGCCGGAGCTAGCATGTGGAAATGGTTGGGAATGACCGTTCAAGCACTTGGCTAATCTGGAAAGTGGCGGTTGGTAGTTTAAGGTGTGTACAAACCCAACGCTCACTGGATGCATATTGCTCGGAGCCTTGGGTTAGTGCCAAGTGGCTTTTGGACCAAGCTGGCTTGTTTTCCAGCTGTACATCGATGTATAAATAAACCCTGGAGTTCGGGTGGAATCTCAGAACAGGCAAGTCTGACTCTTGTCAGAGTCCCACTGCACCGAAGCCCAGTTTAGCTTTAGGGCTAATCTAGAGGCAGCTAGGCCAGAGGGAGAGTGGGCCAAAGTGACTCTGGTCTTTACTATCAGAACTGAGACACATTGGAGGGGAGGGGAGGAGAAGCTTGCACGGGCTGGGCTGTACCTGGGGATAAACACAGGACTTCAGTCTCCAGGGCCATTAATCTGCCACCTTTTCACCTGTACTAAATTCACTTGACTAAAGCAGGCGTGTTGAGAGTTAAGGCACTGGGCACTCACCTCATTTCCCGGCATGCACTGAAAAATAACAAGAAGCCTGGAGTTTGTGGAATGAATTACAGCCCTCTTTCCTGCATGAAGCAGTTGGCAGACACATGCCCCTAATTGCAGGTGAGTCCATATCGCCAGGCAGGGGAAAGAATAGAAGCTGCAAAAATCAGACATGCCCATTTTATCCTGAGAAGGATCAAAGCCAGGAAGAGCTCCCATTACACATCTGGTGCAGCAGCTCAGCTCAGGAAAGATCCCTCCCGCCCCCCACGGGGAAGACTTCACTCTCGTCACCAAGCCTGGCCATGCTCACACTGCTCTGACCCAGCAGGGTGGGCATGGCCACTCGGTTTCATATCACAACCTTTGTGGCCTGGCTCAGCAGGGTCTTTGTAGAGCCACTGGCTGCTCCCAGCACACAACTGCGACAGTGCTGTGAGAGATGCACTGCAGACCAGAGTTCTCTGGGGCACGGAGCCCCTACACAGCCTCTCAGTCTGTCACCACGGCTCCCCAAGCATCAGAACCACCTTGGTTATGGCCTTATGCACCCACAGAGGGTGCACCCACCTGCTCCTTGCTTAGCCATTCACTCCCATTCAACACGATTTGTGCCCAGGCGTAACTGACCACGCAGGGCAGTGGAGAATCATCCTCCATGTTTTACAGGTTCCATTTCATTTCTTTATACAGTCAGGGTAAACAGTCGAGTGCATGGGCACCTAGGCAATTTGTGGTTGGGGTTTTTCTTTTTTGTTGGGGGGGGGGAGAGGGATGCCTGATTGAAATGTCAAATCTACATTAAAGATTTCAAGTGTTTTGGGTTTAACTGGCAGGGGAAAAAATTGAACTGAATTTTGAAAATACTTAGTAGATGTATTGCTGGGACAATTTGCCACGTGTTACCAGTTGCTCTTCAAAGCATGTTGGGCCATGCTGCTCCGTTCCGGGTCTGGACATGACAAAGATGGAAGAAGGAAACGTCTACATCTGTATATTCCTGTAGAAGGGAAGAAGCTCCATAGCTGCTTGGGCCATGGAGAGGCCATGGCTTATTTTCCAAAGTGTCAGTGAAGGACATGGGATGCAGGCAGACATCAGATTTAATCCTAGGAGACTTGCACTGGAGTCGGAAGAGCTGAAATCCACTTCTGACGGGTTTCATCTTTAAAATAGAGGCTTGAACTTCAGTCATACTGGAGTAAATCAGGATTAACTCCATTGAAGCCGATGTGTAAAGCCGCTGTGAGGTCAGAATCAGAACCTTTGTCCTTAGAATCAGATATGGCTGTTCTCTCCAGTGCTCAAACATCAGTATGACCACAGACAGAGACTTTTAGAGTCCCACTGAATGCTGAATTCATTATAAATCTCTAGATGGCAGGCTGGGTTCTGATCTCTCAGTGGTGTGAAAATCAGCCCTCCTATGGAGGTGTCCACAATTAGGTGCCAACTTGGGAAATATTAGGCTAAGCCTCTCTGTACCCTGGGATTAATGGAGTATTTACCCATTTGCTTCTCTTGCAGGGGTGGAGATGAGGGCGGCAGTTAATCACGAGTCAGATCAAAGCCTCAGTTGTTAGGCAAAACTTGAACGGATTCTTCCCCTGGGCCCAGCAACCTCCCTGTCCCCTTTCAAATCACTCATCAAAACCCCCTTCAGCTCGGCCCCCACCCCATGCTGGTCTGACTATTACAAAAGACAACGGCCGTGCTGTTATTAATTGTTACTAGATTATAATATAGATTTCTGTGTGTATTAATAATTGAGTATATAAAATGATTATTATAATTTATATATATATATATATATATATGCGCATTATTATATCATCATTTATTATCTGAGTCCTTGAAGGCATGTTCCCTTGAGCAATGCTCTTCCCCCCCCCCTTATTTTCTGGTAGCTCCCCTTCTTTTTTCACCCCAAACCCTAATAATTTATTATGTCTTATTATATTTTATTGAATACCATAGCAGCTAGAGGCCCTACTGAAGTTCAGGGCCCCCTGGTGCTACTCAGTGTATAGACAGTGAGGGATGGTCTTTGCACTAAAGACACAAAGGTTGGGAGGGGAAACCGAGGCAAAGAGAAAGTGATTTGGCCAGGGTGCTGTGGGGGGGTCAATGGTAGAGCAGGGAATAGAATCCTAGAGTTCTGGGTTGCCGTGCCGTGCATTAACCACTGGACAACACTGCCTCCCCGTAACAGGGCCCTCTGGGCTAGGGAGCAGCCAGCTTTGTTCTGAAGAAGAGCCCAACAAGCAGGTAGGTGCTGGGACATCCAACCCAGCTGGGCAGCATGAGGTGATTGGGGCTGGTGAATCCCAGCTGGAGAACGTAAAGGAGGAAGCCTGGGCCCAAGAGGGCTGGGAAGACATGTTCCTGTACCTGTGGCAGAGAACTATGAGGAGGTGAGACTCTGTGGAACTAGGGTTGCCAACTTTCTAATCGCAGAAAACCAAAAACCGAGCTTCGGTGTAAGGGCTAGGAAGTGACCTGACCTGTTGTCTCAGGTTGGTGACTGAGTGCCCCAGGCTACACTGCTGTTTTGCTTATTAAAGGAGGCAGGGGCTACCAGACTTTCTGCAGTGGTTGAGGGAAGGAGCCGAGTGTGAGCAGGACAGAGAGTCTTATCCGTAAAGAGGTTTGTGGACTGGAAGCTCTTGGGGCGGGGACTGTATCTTCCTACATGACTGAACAGCACTGGCATGCTTTGGGCCTGGATTCAGTGGTGCCAGGGAGAGCCCTCGTAATCAGGGAATGGTGTGAAGCAGGAAAGGACCTTGGGTCAGGTAGCTAGGAGGCTGAAGGAAAAGAATGAACGATTTGCAAGTCTTTCACCACGGCTGGCCACATGGGAATATGTTCCTTTTGAATGATGCATTTGTATGAGTAATTCTGTCTGTGTTCTGTCACCGGTGTAACCTCTTGGGCTTTTGTTCTGGGTTTAGGGGAGACACACACAATGGACTCTGTGTGCATGTGGCTTTTGTCACAGGCAGACGAAACATGACGGCAGGAATCCTTTGTTAATGTGCACATTCTCTAATTCCCAGATCATGTGGCTGGAGCTCACTTGGGCGCCCTTAGTTCCTGATCTTGCAAACGCTTATGCACATGCATTGAGTTCAGTGTGACTGCTCGTGTGTGTTGAGCCTATGCGGGTGAATGGGACTACTCAAGTGTGTAAGTGTTTGCAGAATGGGAGCCTTAGTGTGTGGGCGTCTGGAGGCAAAGGCTCTCCAGATTTCTTTTAAAAACGTCCATGTGCTCACACCTACTTCAGGGCCCCTGACACACTCTTGGCATTTGTACTGTTGGTGCAAAAGCCTTTTGCTCTGCGGGCACTTTTGTCTGGAACAGCCTTTCTGGCCTTTCCATCAGCTCTCCATCTCTTTTCAAATTGCATCTGAAAACATCCTCCCCACTTCTCCCACCCCCAGGTCCAAGCCACTGAGGTTCTCTCGCCGGCTGCTATTATGTATCACTTAAGGATCCAATTCTACAAATCCTCTAAGCGCAGCACTCCGGTTAAAGTCCAATGGCAACTCCAGGTATGGAGGTTTGGCAGGAATGAGACCTTATTCTGAAAGGTGGTCTGAGGTATAGTTTCTATGAAAGAGAGTAAAAATTGCAGTAAAGTTTTTATTTTGCTGCTTCATAGCAAAAGTCTAGGAGCTGGACAGCGCCTATCACTTCTCTGTATCAGAATGGCGCTACATTGATTTACACCGGTTGAGGCGCTGGCCCTATGTTGCTAGCTTTTATGGCTGCAAAGTCAGTCTTCCATATCTGAGCCAATGGGCTCCTTTCTTTCTGAATCTGCACCCAGACAAATGGTAGCTTGAAGTGAGGTGTAAACTGCCTCCAAAGAAGCAAAGGGGTCGTCGTTATGGCTGAAGACCAGTGAGGGCAATTTAAAGTTTACCACCAACTGTTTTGCTGCTGATATTTTTTGTAGCGGAAACAGCCAGGTCCTTTGGGATTGTGGGCAGTGCTGGAGTAGAGAACCATCCATCTGTTTCCCTCCAGTCAGACTCGGGGAGGTTGGCTCCATTTGTTCCGGATAGGTATCCCAAAGCTGGAGGCTTGTCCAAGTCTCTCTGGGCTGGGAATTGGACAGGAAGTCTGGTGAGATCAGGTTTTCTCAAGAGATGCGGGTCTGAGGCCTAGTCTGGAATGTCACCAGAACAGCCCCTCTTGTGGTATTTTGGTACTTTCAGTCCCAGCCAACATCAGGGAGCAGGGAAATGTGGCAGGGAAAATAGAACATAAAGATGCTACCTCAACTTCTTCAGATCTTGGTCAATTTTAATTTAATCCAGACTGGTTCTCTTCTCCCCAGTGGAGTCTGCATGGAGGCATTTCCCGTGGTTGATAAATAAGAAGTGGAAACCTTGATCTCATAGTGGGGATGGATTTTTTTTTGCTAATTCTTTGAAGGGGAAAATGAGTGATTTAATGTTTCTTCTCCCTGTTGCTGAAGAAAAGTTATGATTAACAGAGCTCTAGAAACAGACTGATGGTGCCAGAAGTTTCACAGCACACCCACCACAAGTTATCTTTCTGTAACTAAAACCTGACCTAGATTGCCTGGCCAAAAAATAACTTCTGTGCATTACAGTGGATATACACTTCTTTTATTACCCTACTGCTGGACACTCAGGGACCTAGTTATCATTTACACCAAGGCCTGGTCTACACACACAACTTGTACGGTATAAGTGCTTCAGCTAGGGGTGTGTTTTACCCAAACAGTTGTACTAGAATAACCCCTAGTGTGAAAGCAGTTACATCACAGTAAAGATGCCTTATACTTGAATAGCTTATTCCCCTTCCTGTATGGGAGTAAACTACTCTGGTATAAAAACTTTTATAGCAGGATAACTGTCCACATGGGGGCTGAACCACTGGTATAACTAGAGTGGGGGTAGAATACAAATAGCACTACTTCAATACAAATAGTAATGCTAACCATAATTCTCAGCCTCTCCCCAAAGAGGCTCAGCTGACGTGTTGGGTGAAGGTGTTTGGGTGACATGGTGTGAGTGTGGTTTAACTGTCTAGGTCAAAAAGAAAGTGGGGAATCGGTTCTTATTTAATCCAGACTGAGGGCCTGATCCAAACCCACATTGAAGTCAATGGCACGAGTCAAATACTTATAGTTTAGCATGAGTTTGAGTGTTTCTCTGGGTAAGGGCCAGAGCACACAGCACCTTCCAGGATCGAGCCTGTCGGGACAGCAGAAATGCAGAGACTACTTAGCCTCGTTCTTTGGCTGTGGGCAGAGGTGAAAGTAAGCCAGTACGGTACAGTACGGCGTACCAGCAAGAGCCGGTACACAGCCGGCCGTACCAGCAGGGGGCAGCTTCCCCAAGCCGGCGATTTAAAGGGCCCGGGGCTGGAGCCCTGGGCCCTTTAAATCGCCGTCAGAGCCCCGCAGCCGGAGCCCCAGGATTTAAAGGCCCCAGGGATTTAAAGGCCCTGCCTCTTCTGGTTGAGGCCCCACCCCCTGCTCAGGACTCCGGCATACCGGTAAATCCTTTGTTACTTTCACCCCTGGCTGTGGCCTCATTCTCCTGTAGCACGGAGACAATTTCCCCTTAGCACTGAAGAGCAACAAGCACAGTTACTGTCATTCCAGCAGCATATCAGTGTGTGTTTATTTTCCTCCTTGCTGCATGTGCTGAGGCTGTGTCTATACTGTGACCTGCAGCAGCAGCACTGCAGCTACGCCGCTGCGGTGCCATAGCGTGGGCATTTCCTGCGCCCATGCAAGGGTTTGCCTTTGATGCAGTTAGTCCACCTCCCCGAGCAGGGGGTTCTCTTCCATCGACCTAGCCACACCTACACCAAGGGCTAGGTTGGCCTAACTACGCTGCTCGGGTGTGTAAACTTTTTTCACAGCCCTGAGTAACATGACTAGTTCGGTCTCAGTTAAGTGTAGACCAGGCCTTAGGTGGATGATCTAATGGGCTGGGGATGAGGCAAAAGCTTCTCTCGTTAAAGGGCTTCTGGGAACTGATATGGCTGGGATTCCAGCTTATGCTCTTCCCAACCAATCATCACGTAAACAAGGCCCCGGTGAGGTGAGGGGAGGGACCTGACAGCATCTCAGGAGGAACAGTACCGGCAAGTTGTGTTTAAAAACAATGAACTTGTATAATTAAAACCTCTTCACTGCAGAGAGCTTTTATTTATATTTCATAGCAACGTGAAGGCAGCTTTATGAATGCCTAAGAGGTGTCACAGTTTTGCCCTTTGGCTGTCACTTCTTGCTAGCTAGCATCTCTGCTCCACAAGTTCAAATCCATCATCATGTCATTGCTTAGATGAAAGAATCCTCTTCCGAAACCTAGCTTCGGGTCTGGGGTTGCCTTTGCTGAAACTGGGAATATGTTGCCAGTAGTGCAAATTGACCTTCCAGGAAAAGAACAAGATGGAGAGTGGGGGGCGGTGCTTTTTAATCTTAACTCACTGAGTCTGGAACCGTTTGACCTAAAATCCCACCCACTCCACGAGATTTCTCATGTATGGGAAGCAGAGTCTGAGTGAGCGCAGTCAGTGCAACTATCGGAAAGGGTATATCAATCAAGCGATCAAAGACTTGCTTAGAAACGTGGTGCTGGGAACACTCAAAACTCTTCCTCTCAGAGGTCAAAAGTTTGTCTCTTTCAACCATGTGGGCATGGAGCCTGGAGAAAAGGGTTTTCCCCTGCTGTCTTCTGTGTTCTCTGAAGCATCTTCCTCTATGACTTATTTATAGATTGAGAGCACTAAGACACGATGGAACTCCTGAGGAGAGAAATGAGTGTGTTCCTAAAGCAGCTGTAACGTTGGGTAGCTGCTACACCTATATATTAAATGCTGTCGCAATTAAGCCTTGAAAACTTTGAAATCATGTTTATTAAAGGAATGGATACTTTGCACTTCCATAATGCCTTTTATCTGAGGATCTCAGAGAGCTTCAGAAAGCCGCACAATGCCCCATGAGTTTGAATAGGTAAGGAACCTACAGGAGAATTACTTCATCTATCACTGAAATGCAACTGCCTCTGAGGCAGAATGTCAGCTGTTTGACAGCGAACAGCAACAGCATGTGCACATGCTAAGCGTTCTGCTCACGTGATCAAGGTTTTAGAGTTTCCACATATTCCAGCAATATATGGAATAATCGTTTCTTTTAAAATTTGTGCTCCTAAAATCTAAAGACTAAATTAATAAGTTCTAAGGTCAGAAGGGACCATTGTGATCATCTAGTTTGACTTCCTCTATAAAACAGGCCATAGAACGTCCCCCAAATAATTCCTCCAGCAGATCTTCTAGAAAAACAACCAATCTTGATTTAAAAATTGTTGGTGATGGAGAATCCACCACAACCCTTTGTAAATTGTTCCAAAGGTTAACTATGCTCACTGTCAAAAATGTATGCCTTATTTTCAGTCTGAATTTGTCTAGCTCCAACTCCCAGCCATTGGATTGGGTTCTACCTTTCTCTGCTAGACTGAAGAGCCCATTTTTAAATATTTGTTCCCCATGGAGGTACTTATGGACACTAATCAATCACCCCTTAGCCTTCTCTTTAAGGTAAATAGATTGAGCTCCTTGAGTCTATCACTATAAGGCATGTTTTCTAATCCTTTAATCATCCTTCTGGCTCTTCTCTGAACCCTCTTCAATGTATCAACATCCTTCAGATGAACCTAATTTAATGTAATTTACTCCTTTCTTCTGCCCCCTTGGGTATATATTGCATCACCTTAAATTCATTTAGACTCCCTTAGATTTCCTTAAACTTACCCCCACTTACCAATGTGAAACTTACACCCCTCTACATATTATTATTACAATAGCGCTATTGTAATAACAATGTTGCCTTACCTGGTGCTTTCCTTGATTTGTAGTGTTCATGCTGATAGGGAATGCATTTGAGAGCACAATGCTACGTGAGCTGTGTTCCTGTGTAGGATTGGTTCTGTAGATTTGTTCCTCTTCAAGGTCAGAAATGGACTAGTTAATATATTCCTGGGAGGCAGGGAGCCCCCAGAGGGTAATCAGATAATATAGCCACCATAACACTTTCAGCAGAAGGTACCTGGCCTTGCCAAAGGAGACTGCAGTGAGCCCAAACCTGACTCTCTTGTGATGAAATTGCAAGATCCCATTTTGCTAAGCCTTCCCCCTGTACCAAAATCCTTCCGGGGGCTAATGCATGATGGGAGACACTGAGAGACAGATAGGAGAGCAAGGGGAGAGAGAGAGAAGACGAAGGGGGAGGGGAGAATAACATTCTGGAACTGAGGAGAGGCAGAGAGATAAGAGCACCTGGGGATGTGCTTAGTGTTAATTAGCCGTGTTTAGTGCTTAGATACAATGGTAATAGGTGCCTATACTTGAGAGAGAGAGAGCAGCGTTTTCCCAGCTAATCTGCATAAATCAAGACCTCCCGACTTTATTTGGTCCATCACAGGAATCCCTTCACTCACCACTGAAAAGCAGCCATATCGGAGGGCACAATACAGCAGGGCAAATTGTCAAATCTGCTCCATCCCCCTTGTGTTGCTCAAAACTGTGGGAAGTCCTCAATTGGTGTAGAACCAACATAGCCTGCTCCAGGGCCAACCCCTGAGCCCAGCATGGGAGGTCTGCTAGGGGCTGGAGAAATACAGTGCTTCAGTAGTTCTCAGCTGGTGGGTGGACCTTGGGTAGTTTAGAGCAGCCCTCAGGCTGCTTTAAACTATGCTGAGAATGAGCCAGCCAGAGGACCAGGGAGCCGCAGCTGACTCCCTTGCAGCCCCTCGCCACCTACCACAGCAGAGAAGAAGCTAGGCAGTATCTAGTTAACAGTATAACACCAACATTACCCAAGAGGTTAGGAAAGGGNTATACGATGGTAATAGGTGCCTATACTTGAGAGAGAGAGAGAGAGCAGCGTTTTCCCAGCTAATCTGCATAAATCAAGACCTCCCGACTTTATTTGGTCCATCACAGGAATCCCTTCACTCACCACTGAAAAGCAGCCATATCGGAGGGCACAATACAGCAGGGCAAATTGTCAAATCTGCTCCATCCCCCTTGTGTTGCTCAAAACTGTGGGAAGTCCTCAATTGGTGTAGAACCAACATAGCCTGCTCCAGGGCCAACCCCTGAGCCCAGCATGGGAGGTCTGCTAGGGGCTGGAGAAATACAGTGCTTCAGTAGTTCTCAGCTGGTGGGTGGACCTTGGGTAGTTTTAGAGCAGCCCTCAGGCTGCTTTAAACTACACTGAGAATGAGCCAGCCAGAGGACCAGGGAGCCACAGCTGACTCCCTTGCAGCCCCTCGCCACCTACCACAGCAGAGAAGAAGCTAGGGCAGTATCTAGTTAACAGTATAACACCAACATTACCCAAGAGGTTAGGAAAGGGAGCGAGGAAAGAAGAGTGCCATGCCCAGGTGAGGTTGCGGAGGGATTTGGCAGAACATAGTTCCCCTCATTGGGATTTGGCTCGGACACTGGAATTCACACCCCTTTTTTATACAAGTGCCATTGCCGCAGGTGTTCTGAACTTGAGGCATAAAACCCATCTTGCACAAATAACAAATGTGTCTTATACTTGCTGTAACAGCAGAAGCCCTGGCTGGGATGATTTAATTGAGGATTGGTCCTGCTTTGAGCAGGGGGTTGGACTAGATGACCTCCTGAGGTCTCTTCCAACCCTAATCTTCTATGATTCTAAGCAAAAACTGTTAGTATTATTACTCCCAGGAGTACCATAGATCCAGGGCATGTTTCCACCTTTGTGTACTAACGTTTGGATGGTAGTTATATCCGACAAGTCATTGACGGTATGACTCTGAAAACAATGGGGCTGTAATGGAAAGTAGGCGGTGGGGAAATAAGCTAATAAAGGGGTTTACTAGTTAGTCACAAAAAGATATGAAGAAAACTGCCAAGAGGTGCATGGAAATGCATAGTGCATCTTTGGTAGAAATACATCTTAAAGAGGTTGCAACATATTTATCGTGTGCACGAAGTAGCTTTCAGTTCATACACAGAGTTGCCACATGTCTATCCTGCTGGACGAAGCCAGCACATCCCTATGTCTTTGGTGCAGGTTAGAAAGGAGGCAGGACTCAGTTGAAATGAATATAAATAATTGATCATTGACGTGACCAGACACAGATCCTTTGGTCCTTTCTGGCTCGCTTGCTCCCAGACCATCACTGGGATACATGCTGCTGTCTAGTGTCTCCTTGAATTCTGACCTGGCTTTAGCTCTGAGGAAAGGGTCTGATGACTCCACTTCAGCCACTTTTGCATTGTGACTTCTTGGTGTTGTCAGTATGCCATGACACAGCCTTTGTGACATCTCCGGCATCCATGAGTGAGGCCAGAACTTGCCATTACACCAGGTGCTGCTCTTTGGCACATCTCTTGCAGAGAATGACTATTTTTATTAGATCGTGTTTTATTCAGGAAGATAAATTGGGCCCCAAATTGACCCTGGATTCACCTCTACAAATAAATATAGAGACGTAAAAGTGTCCCATTTGCTATCTCCTAGGAGAGTTGCTGCTATTGCTACCAGCCTTAGCAGGGTAGTTTGTAAACAGCTTCACTCCACCACTTGCAGGTTATAGGTCAGTAACATGTGGCAATAAATAATGGGCCTTCCATCAGCCCTTTGGGAAACGATTTACGTATGAATTCATTGTATGGCTTTATAGGTCCTGCGAGGGCATGTGCAGCAGAGTGAGGGGAGGTATTGAAGTACCTACACTCACGCTACACACAGCAGGAATATGGGGATGCCTGTGTGTCATAAAACTGTTGAGCTATCAGAGCCATTGAAAAGACGGTGAATCAGACATTACTAGACCAAATAACAGGAATATCCCAAACACAAGACCGGGTAGTAATGTGGGACTTTAACTCCTCAGACACCTGTTGGACAAGCAACGTGGCAAAATGCACAATGTCCAATAAGTTCTTGGAATGCCTTGGGGACAACTTTTTGTTTCAGAGCGTGGCGCAAGTAACCAGGGGGCAGCCATTTTAGACTTGAGTCTGACCAACAGGGAGGAATTGGTTGTGAATCTAAAGGTTGAAGGCGAAAGTGATCATGAAATACAGATTTCATGATTCCAAGGAAAAGGGTAAGAGTAGCAGAATAAGGACAATGGACTTCAGAAAAGCAGCCTTTATCAAACTCCGAGGAGTGGTAGGTAAGGTCCCGTGGGAAGAAAATCTAAGGGAAAAAAGAGAGCTGGCAGCTTCTCAGAGATAATATTAAAGGCACAACAGCAAACTAGCCTGATGTGAAGAAAAGATAGGAAGAATAGGAAGAGGCCACTATGGCTCCATTAGGAGCTTGTTAATGACCTGAAAATCAAAAAGGAATCCTACAGAAAGTGGAAGAATGGAGAAATTGTGAAGGGTGAGTACAAAAGAACAACGCAAGCACATAGGAATAGCATCGGAAAGGCTAGGGCACAAAATGAGTTACACCTAGCATGGGACATAAAAGGTAATAAAAAGAGGTTTTATAAATACATTAGGAGCAAGACAAAGACAAAGGAAAGTGTAGGTCCATTACTTAGCAGGGAAGGACCACTAATAATGGACGACATCAAGAAGGCTAAGGTGCTTAATGCCTGTTTTGCCTCTCTGTTCACTAAAAAGATAAATTGTGACCAAATACTTAACACAATCAATATTAACAATGAGGGGAAGGAACGGAAGCTGAAATTGGGAAAGAACAGGTGCAAGAATATTTAGATAAGTTAGATAAGCTGAGACTCATCAAGCCCTGGGAGCACTACCCCTTCCTGCTTCTCCACGTGGGCACCAATGATACTGCCAAGAATGACCTTGAGGGGATCACTGCAGACTACGTGGCTCTGGGAAGAAAGATAAAGGAATTTGAGGTGCAAATGGTGTTCTCGTCCATCCTCCCTGTGGAAGGAAAAGGCCCAGGTAGAGACCGTCGAATCATGGAAGTCAATGAATGGCTACGCACTTGGTGTCAGAGAGAAGGCTTTGAATTCTTTGACCATGGGATGGTGTTCCAAGAAGGATTGCTAGGCAGAGAAGGGCTCTACCTAACAAAGAGAGGGAAGAGCATATTCGCAAGCAGGCTGGCTAACCTAGTGAGGAGGTCTTTAAACTAGGTTCACCGGGGGAAGGAGACCAAAGCCCTGGGGGAAGTGGGATACCAGGAGGAAGCACGAGCAGGAAAGCGCAAGAGAGGAGGACTCCTGCCTCATACAGAAACCTGGGAAACAAGCAGGGAGAACTGGAAGTCCTGGCACAGTCAAGGAATTATGATGTGATTGGAATAACAGAGACCTGGTGGGATAACTCACATGACTGGAGTACTATCATGGATGGATATAAACTGTTCAGGAAGGACAGGCAGGGCAGAAAAGGTGGGGGAGTTGCATTGTATGTAAGAAAGCAGTATGACTGCTCAGAGCTCCAGTATGAAACTGCAGAAAGACCTGAGAATCTCTGGATTAAGTTTAGAAGTGTGAACAACAAGGGTGATGTCGTGGTGGGAATCTGCTATAGACCACCAGACCAGGGGGATGAGGTGGACGAGGCTTTTTTCAGGCAACTAACAGACGTTACTGGATCACAGGCCCTGGTTCTCATGGGGGATTTCAATCACCCTGATATCTGCTGGGAGAGCAATACAGCAGTGCACAGACAATTCAGGAAGTTTTTGGAAAGTGTAGGGGACAATTTCCTGGTGCAGTTGCTGGAGGAACCAACTAGGGGCAGAGCTCTTCTCAACCTGCTGCTCACAAACCGGAAAGAATTAGTAGGGGAAGCAAAAGTGGATGGGAACCTGGGAGGCAGTGACCATGAGATGGTCTAGTTCAGGATCCTGACACAAGGAAGAAAGGAGAGCAGCAGAATACGGACCCTGGACTTCAGAAAAGCAGACTTTGACTCCCTCAGGGAACTGATGGGCAGGATCCCCTGGGAGAATAACATGAGGGGGAAAGGAGTCCAGGAGAACTGGCTGTATTTTAAAGAATCCTTATTGAGGTTGCAGGAACAAACCATCCCGATGTGTAGAAAGAATAGTAAATATGGCAGGCAACCAGCTTGGCTTAACAGTGAAATCCTTGCTGATCTTAAACACAAAAAAGAAGCTTACAAGAAGTGGAAGATTGGACAAATGACTAGGGAGGAGTATAAAAATATTGCTCAGGCATGCAGGAATGAAATCAGGAAGGCCAAATCACATTTGGAGTTGCAGCTAGTAAGGGATGTTAAGAGTAACAAGAAGGGTTTCTACAGGTATGTTAGCAACAAGAAGATGGTCAGGGAAAGTGTGGGCCCCTTACTGAATGGGGGAGGCAACCTAGTGACCGAGGATGTAGAAAAAGCTAATGTACTCAATACTTTTTTTGCCTCTGTCTTCACGAGCAAGGTCAGCTCCCAGACTACTGCACTGGGCAGCACAGTATGGGGAGGAGGTGACCAGCCCTCTGTGGAGAAAGAAGTGGTTCAGGACTACACCTCTACCCCGATATAACACAAATTCGGATATAACGCGGTAAAGCAGCGCTCTGGGGGGGCACGGCTGTGCACTCCAGTGGATCAAAGCAAGTTCGATATAACACGGTTTCACCTATAATGTAGTACGATTTTTTGACTCCCGAGGACAGCGTTATATCGAGGTAGAGGTGTATTTAGAAAAGCTGCACAAGCACAAGTCCATGGGGCCGGATGCACTGCATCCGAGGGTGCTCAAGGAGTTGGCGGATGTGATTGCAGAGCCATTGGCCATTATCTTGGAAAACTCATGGCGATCGGGGGAGGTCCCGGATGACTGGGAAAAGGCTAATGTAGTGCCCATCTTTAAAAAAGGGAAGAAGGAGGATCCGGGGAACTACAGGCTAGTCAGCCTCACCTCAGTCCCTGGAAAAATCATGGAGCAGGTCCTCAAGGAATCACTTTTGAAGCACTTAGAGGAGAGGAAAGTGATCAGGAACAGTCAGCATGGATTCACCAAGGGCAAGTCATGCCTGATTAACCTAATCGCCTTCTATGATGAGATAACTGGGTCTGTGGATGAGGGGAAAGCAGTGGACGTGTTATTCCTTGACTTTAGCAAAGCTTTTGATATGGTGTCCCACAATATTCTTGCCAGCAAGCTAAAGAAGTATGGGCTGGATGAATGGACTATAAGGTGGATAGAAAGCTGACTAGATCAATGGCTCCATGTCTAATTGGCAGCCGGTATCATACTCAAAGTAGTTATCAATGGTTTGCTGCCAAACTGGGAAGACCTATGTGGTGGGGCCCCACAGGGGTCTGTCCTGGGTCCAGTACTAGTCAATATTTTCATTAATGACTTGGATAATGGAGTGGAGAATACACTTTATAAAATTTGTGGATCCCCACACATTAGGAGGGATTGCTAGCACTTTGGAGGACAGGATTAGAGTTCAAAATGACCTTGACAAATTGGAGACATTTTGGTCTGAAATCAACAAGATTTAATTCAGTAATGACGAATGCAATGTACTACACTTAAGAAAAATGCAAATGCACAACTACAAAATGGGAATAACTAGGTAGGCAGTAGCACTGCCAAAAAAGGACCTGGGGGTTATTGTGGATCACAAATTGAATACGGGTCAACAATGTGATGCATATTAACTGGAATGTCATATGTCAAACACAGGAGGTAATTGTCCCGCTCTGCTTGGAACTGGTGAGGCCTCAGCTGGAGTACTGTGTCCAGTTCTCGGCATCATGCTTTAGGAAAGATGTAGAGAAATTGGGGAGAGTCCAGAGGAGAGCAACAAAAATGATAAAAGGTTTAGAAAATCTCACCTATAAAGAAAGGTTAAGAAAAACAAGCTGGGCATATTTAGACTTGAGAAAAGAAGACTATGTGGGGACCTGATAAGCTTGTTATAAAGAGGACAGTGATCCATTGTTGTCCATGTTCACTGAAGGTAGGGTAAGAAGTAATCATCTTAACCTGCAGTAGAGATTTAGGTTAGATACTGGGGGTGGGGGGGGGGGATTCTAACTTTAAGGGAAGTTTAGGCTTCTGAGGAAGGTTGTGGAATCCCCATCACTGGAGGTTTTTAAGAACAGGTTAGACAAACACCGGTCAGGGATGGTCTAGTTTTACTTGATCCTGCCTCAGCACAGGGGGATGGACTAGATGACTTCATGGAATCCTTTCCAGCCCTACATTTCTATGATCAGTGTTTCTGTCATTGCAAATGGTCCTACAGTGGAAGCTGCTGTTTTCCATCTGTTCTGTGTTCTTTCAGAGATGGTCTCTCTCTTCTCCCTCCATCTTTGATCATCTCGAGGGGTTCCAGAAGAGAACGCTGTGTTTTAAACATTATTAGCCAGCTGCAATCAAAGATGGCCCGTTTGGGGGCGGGCGGGAGTTTGTTTGTTTGGGGGTTTTGTGTGTGTGTGTGTTTTTGGGGTTTTTTTATTATTATTTTTATTTTATTTTTTGCTTAAAAATAGTCACTTCCAGCTAAACCAAACCTTCTTGTGATTGGTGGAGGAAATCCCAACACTTTGACAGTTACCACCCGTTTGCACATTCTCTATGCCTGCCTAAAGGAAGAGCTATCACTAGCCCTACATTTGCTCACAAACTGAGCAAATGGTCAATATAGCTAGTGGTCAATATAAATGAGGATAAGTTCCAGTTTTCATTTGAACTCTTTTTTTTTTTTTTTTTTTTCCCCTCCCCCAGTTGTTCATAACTTTCTCAAAATTCCGTGTTGGGTTGAAATGTTCTGTACTTGGTCTATGACCAAAGGGTGAGATTTTTTTTCTAGGTAATAAGTTTGAGCTAAATTGATGGAGCTGTTTTCAGTTATTTGAGTATGAGGAAAATATATTATTCCTCAAATGTCAAACTGGGTTTCATTTGTAGATCTTAGTGAGACTTTTTTTAGATGAAGTCACATTGAAAATAAAAATAGGCAGCTTTACAGTAATGTATGTTTAGTCTGCCTCAAAATCAGAACTTAGAGTAGGTGCCTGCAAACTTGAGTAGGTGCTCAAGTTTGAAAATGGGGGCCCATGAAGATTAGAAAGCTCTTCTGATGATTTTTAAGTACCTTAATTAATGATCTTTTTAGCATAAATGAAAATTTTCTGCCAAACTAAGTAATGCTACTTTTACACTATCCATTAATGAGTGACCAAAAATCTTTCAGCCATCTTTCATTCTTTCTGGTGGGTCTGCCACTGGAATATATATCCAGTGTTGTAGCCATGTTGGACCCAGGATATTAGAGCGACATCTTTTATTGGACCAGCTGGAGTATATTGTAACATTGAAGGGTGGAGGGGGAGAAGAGGAGTGGCTTATATGTGGGCGATAGATTGTGTGGGTTTGGGGCCGGTTTTCCGAAAGTGAATAGTGAGTTTAGGTGCCTGATTTTCAGAGGCTGTGTGTGAGCACTTAAAATCAAGCCCCTGTAAGGGGTCTCAGGTTGAGTCCCCCAAAAAGTAGGCACCCAAAATCACTCTGTAAATTCTTGGCATTAACTCCTGAGCGGGGCATGGCGTAATTCCACAATGATTTTTTTTTTTTTCAAAGCTTGCATCCTGCAAGGAAAGAGTTAATGAAACTTAAGTGCTTGGAGGGAGCAGTTCCCTGGTATTAGCCAATCAGAGGGGACAAAGGTTCTGCTCTGTGCCTCTGCTAAGGTAACAGGTGATTTGTTGTTTACAACATGTAGTTTTGTAGAGTCCCCTCAGGCACCGGGCAGGTAGAGAGGATCTTGCAGCCCTGCCAGGAGAGCGTGGGAGGAAAAAACTCTTGATCGCGGAGGTACATGTGCAGCGAGCTTACTTTGGCTGAAAACATTTTCTGCTTTAGTCTCTTAAAGGAAGCTCTGGGTAAGGTGACACTATGGCGCTCCTTTGTTAGAGAGCACGCTTCCCAGAAAGGGTGGAAACAGCAGAGAGCAGCCAGTCTGAACAAGGAGTACGATGCCTTACCGTCCTGTGTGCACAAGGGAAGAGCATCTATCAGTCAACTCAGTGGATTGTGTTAACCAGGAGCAGCCTTGCCACACTGTGATGGACAGAGAGGAAAGACACACCCCGGGTTTATGACTGTTCTGACCATTTGTTTGGTAAAGGAGTTGGAAAGATTGGGTATGGTATTGTTTTCATTTCCTACCTAATTATGAAAGGTGTAGAAAACATGACCTGTGAGGGAAGATTGGAAAAACTGGGTTTGTTTAGTCTGGAGAAGAGAAGACTGAGGGGGGACATGATAACCAGTTTTCAAGTACATAAAAGGTTGTTACAAGGAGGAGGGAGAAAAATTGTTCTCCTTAACCGTTGAGGATAAGATAAGAAGCAATGGGCTTAAATTGCAGCCAGGGAGGTTTAGGTTGGACATTAGGAAAAACTTCCTAACTGTCAGGGTGGTTAAGCACTGGAATAAATTGCCTGGGGAGGTTGTGGAATCTCTATCACTGGGGATTTTTAAGAGCAGGTTGCACAAACACCTTCTCAGGGATGGTCTAGATCAGGGGTCGGCAACCTTTCAGAAGTGGTGTGCTGAGTCTTCATTNCACAAACACCTTCTCAGGGATGGTCTAGACCAGGGGTCCCCAACGCGGTGCCCGCGGGCACCATTGCGCCCGCCGGGGGGTGTAAGTGCGCCCGCGGAGCCCTCGGGGTTTTGTTTTTTTTTTTCTCTGCCGGCAGCGCTCGGGTTATTTTTGGCACCCGCCGGCAGCGCTCGGTTTTGTTTTTGTTTTTTTGGCGCCTGCCAGAGGGAAAAGGTTGGGGACCACTGGTCTAGATAATACTTAGTCCTGCCATGAGTGCAGGGGACTGGACTAGATGACCTCTCGAGGTCCCTTCCAGTCCTACGATTCTATGATTCTAAACAGCAGCCACTTTTCACTCCAGGGGCGGCTGCTTTTTGAGACATGAGTGTAGCGTTGTGTGTATGTATTTATACCACACTGAACTGGGTGGTGTGTGGGTGCACCACTGCTCTCTGCTGGAGAGAATCAAAACTGCTCTACTGTGTACCATAGAGCCTATGGAGCTTTAGCATAAGTGGTAAGGGACTGGGGCAATGGGATAGTAGGATCTGACTTTGGAGCTGTTGCAGAGAGGTTTTGAGTATGTGGAGCGTACAGCTATCTGATATGACACTGCTGCATGTAGGGAGCAAAGAAGTTGCAAGTTTGTAACTGAGAATGTACCCTATGCTTTGTAAAGTCCTTTGGTATCCTTCAGCTTGAAAGGTGTTGTATGAGGCTTAGTAATACTCCCTTCCGTTCCTGTGTCATGCCTTTTATTTGCAGTGTTTGTGCCATTCTTACTGACAGCAGAAATGCAAATGATTCAGGCAACCCCAATACAAATCATAAGATCTACTATTTATGGCAGCAGGATTTTTAAGCGACATAGGAACTGGCTTATTCTCCAGCCAGGCCACTCCCATCCAGGGAGGGGTAGGAGGGAAATGAATAACGAGAACGTTTCCATTGGTAGTGGTGTGTTGCAGGGCTGTAGGTGGGAGCTGTATCAATGCCCTTGAAATTCCTTATGCCCAGTTAATTATAAATCGAGGCTGGATTCACAATACTGAGTTGTTAATGCCTTGGCGAGGGAGGCGGAGGCAGCTTGATCTGAAAATGGGCATGGTTTGTAAACACACCTTGAATTTTTTTTTTCTCTCTACCCGTGAGAATGTTGGGGAGGCTGGCACCAGAGACATCAGCCAGCTGGCTCTGTGTGCATGTCCCATTGTGGAACAGGAGATGAGACCGGTGGCTCTGATCCTCAGTGGAGCTACACCAATTCACATCAGCTGAGCATCTGGCCCGTGTACTCCCAATGCTTTTCACAACTCACTGGTTTAATAAACACCTCATTGCATTCCAAAGGGATAATTTATAAGAGGGTTCTCAACCAGGGGTACGAGTACCCCTGGGGGTACGCAGAGGTCTTCCAGGTGGTATATCAACTCATCTAGATATTTGCCTAGTTTTACAACAGGCTACATAAAAGCGCTAGTGAGTCAGTACAAACAAAAATTTCATACAATGATTTGTTTATACTGCTCTATATACTATACACTGAAATGAACATACAATATTAATAGTCCAATTGATTTATTTTATAATTATATGGTAAAAAAATTTCAGTACTCGTGTGCTGTGACACTTTTGTATTTTTTTTTTATGTCTGATTTTGTGAGCAAGTAGTTCTTAAGCGAGGTGAAACCTGGGGGTACGCAAGACAGATCAGAGTCCCGACAGGGGTACAGTCGTCTGGAAATGTTGAGGGCCACCGACTTAGAATGTAAGAACAGCTATACTGGGTCAATGGTCTGTCTAGCCCAGTTCCAGGTGCTTCGGGGGAATGAAGAGAATGGGACAATTATCAAGTGATCCATCCCCTGTCATCCAGTCCCAGTTTCTGGCAGTCGGAGGTGTAGGGACACCCGGAGCCTGGGGCAATGCAGAACCCATGTGTGATTGTAGAACATAGCCCTTCCAGGCCACTCCGTGCCTTAACAAAACAACACTAAGGTGCTGTGCAGTCCATACCTCATGCGTGTGACTTGCATGGACATCCAGTGAGTCACACTTATCTAACTGAGGGCAGAATTGGGCCTGTTAATTAACCATAACTGGGCAACATGCCTGAGTAAATCCCTGAGAGGGTGGAAATCCCCATACAAACATAGGGCCCAATCCTGCAAAGTACTGACCCCTTCAGTTCTCGTTGTGGAGTGGAAGGAGCTCAGCGCCTTGCAGGATCAGGTCCTTGGAAAGCAGGGATTTACTCTACTAATCACTAGAGAGTCTCCCTCTGCCAGGGGAAATCTCCACTGGCTGTTTGCAGCCACAGCTCAGCTCCCTTGTGCTGCCTGTGGGGCACAAAGGGGCTGGATCGCAACAGAGAATCTGACCTTTACTCTTCTCCAACCTGTCCCTCAGCGCTGGAACGTTTATTCCATTTACATGGGTCTGACTTGCGCCAAGAACATTTCATGCTAACTCTACGAGCCCCCAAGGATTCAGTACTGCTTAGCACTTCTGTGGCGCTTTCCCTCTGGAACGCTCAAAGGGCCGTACCAAGGTGAGCACCAAGCAGTATCCCTGTTTCTCAGATGGGGGAAACTGAGGCACAGGCAGGTCAAGGGACTTGCCTAAGGTTACACAGGGATTCTGTGGCAGAGCTCAGAAGGGAACTCAAGTCTCTTAACACTGTCTTCCCATTGGTCCACCCTGCCCCTCCCCTCCTACCATTCCAGTGATTCCATCTGGCTTTAAAATATAGTTTTGACTGGACTTTCAGTCTGCCCTATACTGATTGGCTCTCCAGCTCTCGTTCTCCCCCTTCTTCACACTATCTTCACTTCAGCTTCACTCCACCCACACCTCTGTGGCCCTTTTCTTCCTTGCCCTGTCCCGCTCTGTGCTGCTTCCTGGGGTACCCAGGGTTGTGAGGCACCTCACTACCACCTCCCCTGTGCCTGCGGGGAGTCAGCTCCCAACTCCACTGGCAATGCAAGCGCTCCCCTCTCGGCCTACGCAGGCCCCGCTGTCACTATAGGTTAGCGATAGGTGCACTCCAACTCCAACAGTCTCCCTGGAGCGTCCAGTCTCTGGTCCACCGGGCACTCGCAGTATTCACAGATCTGCTGCTTCCAAAGAAGCAGGACACTCCAAGTTCCCCTCAGATCACCACTCCGCTTCCCACATCGCACATAGGTTTGAAATCCAGTCGAAGTGTATTTAACAAAGCAGAGAGATTCAAGCAATAGCAAGTACAAGTACTGGAAACAGACGACTACATATGAAATAAAATCATAACACGTTCCAGAAACTAGACTTCATTAACAAGATACGCGCATCCAATAGAGTATTGCTCACCCAAAATCCCTGCAGTACTTCGTAGCCAGGCTGGCTGTGACCCTTCTTTCATGAGACCAGCATGCTGTCACCTTGCCTTCTAGGTGAAGGATTCAGCGTGTCTCTTTGCTCGCCAAGATACCAGACCAATTTGTTGTTTGTATTCAGACAGGACACCCCTGTTTGTTTCTTCCTGTAGACTTCTGTTCTGGTAGATTTTTGCAATTTCTCCGTTCGCACCTGGCTCAGTATGCAAATAAGCCTGCAAGACACAAATAGCCAGAGTGGGAGCCAGGTATCAGTTACCTTCACCTGAAAGGAACATCTCCGAGGTATGTCACCTCCTGGTGACCTGCCTTAGTCTGGTCTACACTAGAAAACTAGGTTGGCATAACTACGCCACTCGGGTGTAAAAAATCCACATCCCTAAGTCCCCATGTAGACAGTGCTAGGTCTACAGAAGAATTCTTCCATCACCCTAACTACCATCTTTCAGGGAGATGGATTAGCTACACTGATGGACGAACCCCTCCCATCGGCATAGGTAGTGTCTACACTGAAGCACTATAGTTCACATTGGCTTGATCAGCCACTCACCTGTTCACAGAAACCAAACCAACCAGTGATGTCCTGGTCATCTTTGAACCCAAAGGACAAACAACATCGCTGTGCCGCTGTACCGTTTTAAGTGTAGACAAGCTCTTAACTCCAAGACCTTAAGAACATATTTTCAGTCTAGGTACAGAACTCCTTATATAGTATCCATATGTACATGTCACACTGATTATGCTGGCCAGTGGGCTACTGGCTCTCAGCAGAGACCTCACATTCAGCCTTTGATGACCTGTTATGCAGACATCTGACCCAGGGGTTCCCTGTAAAACCCTATGTACCCCCTGTGCCCTCTACCAGTTGACACCAAGAGTCCCTGGATCCATAGGTGCCAACTTTTCAAAGTGCCAATCCCCGGCTCTGCCCCAGGCCCCCACCCCCACTCCACCCCTTCCTCCAAGGCCCCGCCCCGCCTCTTCCCGTCCCTGCTCCACCCCCGCCCCACCTCTTCCCACCCCGCCTCTTCCCGCCCAGTTCCGCCCCCTTCTCCCCCAGAGCCTTCTGAATGCTGCGAAACAGCTGATCATGGCAGGCAGGAGGCGCGGGGAGGGAGAGGGAAGTGCAGATCTGCGGGGCCCGCCGGTGGGCGGGAGGTGCTGAGGGGATGGCGGGGAGCTGACGGTGGGTGTTCAGCACCCACCATTTTTTCCCCATGGGTGCTCCAGCCCTGGAGCACCCACGGAGTTGGCACCTATGCCTGGGTCACCCCTTTGTCCCCTCTTCCCTTCAGTGTACCCCCTTCCTTCACTTTTCTTTCCATTTAGCTGATTCCCCTTCCTAACTAAACCCATCCCGCCACCAAAAAAAATGGTGGCACCAACATGCCATTTGCTGCCCTGACATTGTACCCTCTGCTTGTGTGTTCTACCTTTCCCCCACCCTGTGCCTGTCTTGTCAACTCAGATCGTAAGCTCTTTGGCCTGCGGAGGGTATGGGCTGTGCTCAAGGCCTGCGGGGCCGCGGAGGCAGGAGCTGTGGGGGGCCGCTTTGGGGGGGCCCCAGAGCGGCCCGGGGGATTAGCGGGGAGCCTAGCGCCAGCAGCAGGAAGTGGAACGACCCAGCCCCAGCTGTGTCGCTCGGAGGGAGGGGGCTTGGAGGAAGGGGTCCGTCCCCCACACACACACACCGGCGGCGGGAAGCGGAGCGGAGCAGGCTGGGGCTGGGTTGCTCTGCTTCCCGCCACCGCCGGTGTGTGTAGGTCTGACCCCTGCTGCCAGCACCAGGCCCCCCCGCTAATCCCCTGGGCCATGTCCGTTGCTGGGGGAGGGGGCTTGGGAGAAGGGGTGCAAAAAGGGGGCGGGAAGAGGTGGGGCAGGGGCGGAGGGAGTTGTCCCTGGCCCTGCCCCCCCACTTCCTCCCAGGAACATCCCTGCCCCTTTGGGGCGGGCCCACTGGGGGATGGGGTTGGCCACCAGCACTGCTGCATACAAAGCCCGCAGCTGCGTAGGGCTCCATGAAATCTGGGACAATTTGGTGCCCCAAATTTCGTGGTGCCCTACGCAGCTGCGCATTCTGCGTATGCCTAAGGACAGCCCCAGCCATGTAGTTCACAAAACCAGCTTGAAGAGGGATGATCTTCTTAAAAAGAAAGGCCAAGACCCCACCCTCTTTGCCAACAGAACCAGGAGATGTTGGCAACCCTTGTGAAGGAGAAAGGAAGGGCTCCGTACTGGGCTAACTAAGGGAAATTTAATGTCCAGTGATCTACAGGAGGTCAGACTAGAAAGGGGATCTAATGGTCCCTTCTGACCTTAAACTCTGGGTGCTCCCCGTAAACATCCACAAGGTCACTTCACTGTTCTCCTTCAGATCCCTCCTGAAAACTTCCTTTTCTGTGCCGCCTACAAGAAACTTGACAACGGTCAGGCTGCTGGTGTGCAGAGAGCACTGCCCGTCACGGTGACTGGAATTGTCTCGTTGTTCCCTTGTAATCGCCCCCATCTGTCTGTACCCATCTCTTGTCTTCTACTTAGATCAGAAGATCTTTTGGGCAGGGGCCATGGTTTTGTTTTTTTTGTTCTGTGTTTGTACAGCACCTAGTGGGGCCCTGGGCCGTGACTAGAGCTCCCAGCCACTACGATAACACTGATGATAATAAATAGTAACGCATCTGTGAAGATTAGCCTCTCCAGAAACTAAACCCTGGAGGAATCGGACTGTACCTGGAAGCTTCTGCAAGAGCTATCTTACATTTTTTATTATGGGCTGTGGGCCAGGTTTACAAAGCGCCGGATTCTGACAGTCCTGAGAGCATTGTGCAGCATTTTACTCCACAACTAATCCCACGGCATCGTAAAGCAGGGTGTTATTCAACATAAGATGTAGGACCAGATAATCCCCTTGATCCACAGCAGAGCTCCTGCCGATAGCAGGAAGAGGCTTACACAGAGATCAAAGGTAGCATGTGTTCCTGGTGTAGTCACGGTGGGCTTTCCGGAAGCTCTCCCCATTGGCTTAACTGTGCTCTCACTGACTCCAGTGGGACTTCACTTTTGCAAACCACGCCCTATACTTTTAGGGCTTGCTAGTCTTTGTACCTAGCTAGTCTTTGTAAGCATGTCTCCTATCTCTGCTACCCTCCTTCATCCTCTCTGATTGTCTTGCACCCCACTTTATCTTCAGTTGGATTGTAAGTTCTTCAAGGCAGCAGGAACTGGCTTCCAGTGTGTGCATGCCCCCAGTGCCCAGCACATTGGGTCCTGATCTTTGTTGGGGCCTCTGGGTGCTCCCACCCCAAAAATCACATTGCAGTTAGTGGGGTAAAAGTGATGCTGAGCACTTTTAGAACCCCTGCTAGCTGGCAAATAATTTAGGGGTAAAATCATGCACCTAACTCATACAGTTACTGCACTGAAGTGCACATATTGGGTAATCACATGTGCACTTCATTGCAGTAACTGTATGAGTTAGGTGCATGATTTTACCCCTAAATTATTTGAAAATCTGGCTAACTTTAAAAGGTGCGGATCCGCTCCAATGAGCTGCAGAGGGGGGAAGCGCATGATCAATGTCTCTGAAAATCAAGCCATTGCTGCTGAGAAATGATACCTCCTCATCCCTGCTCCATGCGTCTCTGGCTCCTTCTGCCATGATAGAACCTTTAACCTTCTAACCTACCTGCCTGACCACTGTTCTCCAATAATGGACAGGACACACAGGGGCAGTAGCGTAGAACAGAATCACCTTTTTTATTGTATGAACGACAGCTACTTTTTGCTCATGTACATGGCCGTGGTTTTTCCCCCGTGCTGAGTACATTTAAGGTTGTTTCATTACTATTTTGTCATTTGCCATCCAGCAAATGCCTTGTCTACACTAGGGACAATAAACAATCAGAGGCCCTAGAAGGCTTGTAGAACGCTTTGTGTCTGTCTAGGCACTAAAATGCCCCGAGAGGTCTAATAGTTGGGTAGCACAGCCAGCCTTCCGACAGGTTTAATACCTGGTTAAAGCGTCCCCAGTTCATTCTGAACCAGTTTAGTCCCAGTGTGGATGCTAACAAGCTGAAACAGTACAGCTAGTCCTCCTGCTACTGGCCTGGCACCATCTCCCAGAATACACTGCTGCTGGGAGCCGAGGCGGGCGTTGTGGGATAGGTACCCAGAGAGCACTGCCGTTAAAATGGTTTGGGGGAGGTTCAGCATGGCTAGTGGGGGCTCACTGAGCCGTTTGTTCTTAAAGGGTTCGGTTACAGCTCGTTCACTTTTCTAGGGTGGATATGGCCAAAACGGAGGCTTAGCATGTCCAGAGTCTCCTGGACAAAGGCTCTACGCTGCAGTGAAACACCCATGGCTGACCCGTATCAGCTGGCTCAGGCTCGGGCTAGGGGCTGTTTAATTGTGGTGTACACATTCAGGTTCGGTCTAGAGCAAAGGCTCTAGGACTCTCCCCTTTCACGAGGTCCCAGAGCTTGGCCTCCAGCCGGAGCCTGAATGTGTACCCCACAGCCCCATAACCCGAGTCCCGTGAGGCCAAGTGTGCAACGTAGACACACCCTCGTTGTTGTTTAGGAACCATCCAGGAGGGAACTGTGCAGATTAAAGACTATTTTCTTCGCAAAATGATCCCTTGGCATCTCCAAGTCGAAAGCAGCAGCACCAGTCTGTAAGAGAGAGATTCCAAGCCTGAAAAGCACAGGCGGGTGATTTTTCTCCCTGCAGGTAGGAGAGAACTGACTGAGCCCTGTAACTCCGTTTGTTAGCGCGGTTTCATTCCTCTGCCAGTTTTGGGTCGCTTGGGTGAAGTTGTTTCAATATGTGACGGAGGGGGAGGATGTTGGGGAGATGGGGAGGGTTCAGGGGGAGGGATAGCTCAGTGGTTTGAGCATTGGCCTGCTAAACCCAGGGTTGTGAGTTCAATCCTTGAGGGGGCCACTTAGGGATCTGGGGCAAAATTGGTCCTGCTAGTGAAGGCAGGGGGCTGGACTCGATGACCCTTCGGGGTCCCTTCCAGCTCTATGAGATAGGTATATCTCCATATATTATTATTAAAGTTAGCTGTGCTGACTCTGCCTTGTGTTGCTGGCGGCTAGTGAGATGTGGCCAGCACTTCGGGGGGGAGAGGTCACAAGGGGCTGCAGACCCAGCCAAAAGAGAAGTTTTTGAATTGATTGGTGTTGCTGAGAGGTGTGCTTTCAGCACTATCTTACCAAAGCTCTGCTCCCAGATTAGAATCAACGTTTGTTCAGACCACTTTAAGCAGTGGACCCTGGTGGCTCTGAAAGGCAAACCGCAATGTTTGTGTTAAAACAAACGCAACTGGACTAGATCCTGCCAGATGCTGTCTCTCAATCATTAGCAGCATTTCAGCCCCACACCTACCCCCTTTCCCATCTTCTCTTTCTCCAACACCACTTCCCTGCAGTCCCTTTACTGCTCTGCTCACGCCTGCTGGTGACCTGGGAGGGCATTCAGACCTCCGTGGCTATGGAACAAAGCAAGTCGTTCCTCACTGGTGGAGGTGATCACTTGCCATGTGTTTTTATTTTTTTATTTCACTTTCTCATTTCTACCACACAAGGAAATAATGTCTCCATTAGTCACACTTTAGATGAAAGTAAGGATTGCAGGGTTACCAGCTCACGGTTTGACAGCGAATCTCGCATCTTTCTGCTGGGCCGAAGGATCACATAAATTGGCGAGAATCTCAGCTTGCAATTTAAAAAAATAAATAGGTTTCTAAGCCCTATGGTTGTGGGGAAAAGTCAGAAAACATGAACCTTAAAAGCTCAGACACCAGCAAGCAAATACAAACACCACCAAGTTGTTCTTTCAAAGCCAATCTTACGATTTGGAAGGGGTCCAATGCATGATGTTTAATTTTTGAAAATCATGAAGGGTGTGGAGAAAGTAAATAAGGAAGTGTTATTTACTCCTTCTCATAACACAAGAACAAGGGGTCAGTAAATGAAATTAATAAGCAGCAGGTTTAAAACAGACGAAGTATTTCTTCACACAACACACAGTCAACCTGTGGAACTCTTTGCCAGAGGATGTTGTGAAGGCCCAAGGGTTCAAAAAAGAACTAGATAAATTCATGGCGGATAGGTCCATCAATGGCTATTAGCCAGGATGGGCGGGGATGGTGTCCCTAGTCTCTGTTTGCCAGAAGCTGGGAATGGGCAACAGAGGATGGATCACTTGTTGATTACCTGGTCTGTTCATTCCCTCTGGGGCACCTGGCATTAGCCACTGTCGGAAGACAGGATACTGGGCTAGATGAACCATTGGTCAGACCCAGTATGGCCATTCTTATGTTCTTATTATTTGGGATTGGCAATCCTGGGAGCGAGGCACGAGAAACTCAGCTTCCCGATGGCTGCAGCTTCCTGCTTTCTGAGTGGGTTGAAATGATCCCACTTTTTGCACAGGCCCCACCCTGCATCCCAACAGATTGGGCTTGGAGAGAACAGAGCAGGGATCTGATCCGCCCTGCGTCACCAGATAACACTTAGGGCTAAGTGTCTGAATGGGGGAGGGGTCAGCTGCCATTTTTGGCCCTTTCCCTCCCTTGGTTTCAGGGACAGCAGGAGCCACTAAGCAATCTACCCTAACCCTAAACTCTAAAAGCCCAGGGATGGTCAAGGGGGGGATAATAGCTGTTGACTGGGTCTCCTTCTCTCGCTGCCGGGTAGGGATCTGCGGCTGGGCAGGCAAAGCCTTTGTGTGTTGGATTAAAACAAAAAAAGGGTGAATTGATCCCCCCCTGTGTAACTCCACAGACATCAGTGGTGTTGCTTTGGATTTACACTGGTGTAAATATGTGCTCATTGACAGCACTCAATACATAACAACCCCCCCAGGGGCTCACTTCTGATCTCACCCGGGTCGCTTCAATGGGGCTGCTCCTTATTGACCAGTGCACCAAACTCAGATCAGAATAGGGGTGGATGTGTGCTGGTGATTGGCTTACCTCTCTTTAGCGACATTGAGACCATGGGCCAGTGCCCCAGCCCCATTGTAGTTACCATGAAGCAGAGCTTTGAGCTCAGAGCCTGTGTCACTAGGGATCTTGCCGATTTAAAACCTTGCCAATTTCTGCTTGTTTCTTTGAGTGCTTTAAAATAAAAACCTGGCACAAAATTAAGTTCCTGGGTAAGATTATTTCTTTAGACTCTCCAGAGGGCAGATCTTCCACTGGTGCAGCTCCGCGGACTTCAGGGAGAGCAAAGGATGTGTCCCAAGGACTGTGCAGGTGCTGCATCCTTCCAGTTGCTATTGGCACAGAGCAGGATCTCCCTGACGTGACATAGGCTATCACCGCTCTTCATCTGGCACGCAGTAATTGGGCTTTGCTGTAACGCCTGTCTCAGTCCCAGTTACTCCTGCAGTGCTCCCATGAAGAGTTTCCCTCTCCTTAAACATTCAGTAGATTTTTTTTGTAATTAAATGTCCAGCGGGCACAGGCCACACGACCAGAAGGGCTATTCTTCCTGCAAGGTCAAATGAGTTTACCTCTGTAAGATTTTGATAGCCAGCTTTCACGACTCAATCTTCTGGCACTGCTATCCTTTTTCTTTTAATTAAAGCAGTTGAAGGTCAGCGCGGGAAAGCAATGAGCTGTTTGCTGGATTACTTGACCTTCCTTAAGAATGTGTAACATAAGCAGCTGGTTCTAAAACTCTCTGCGTGAGTCTTTGGCTTCAGTGTTTAAAAATGAGTCTAGCACCTTGGGGCTGACGGGATATTTTCTCGGTGCTGTAATGGCTAAAGCCAAAGCCCACAGAAGTTGTTGAGAACCTTTCCATTGACTTCAGTGAGTGTTGGAATGGGCCCTGGTCTAGAAATGTTGGTGAACAGCCCGGGAAAGTCTCCACAATTCAGTTGGCTAGTGTGATACTTTTTAAAAAAAAATGTGTCCAGCTCTGATAACCAAAAGCCAGAACTTGCAGCCCTTGTGGGAGGAAGGGCTGTATCATTAGTTATAATTTGGGTGACAGGCATGCCTACAGCCCTCACTGTGCTAGGTGCTGTACGTATATCCTAGTGAGAAAAAGTCCCTGCCCTGAGGAGCTCACAATTTAAATGGACAAGGCACAACGGGGTGGGAGGAGACACTGAGTCACACAGAGGTGAAGTGACTTGCTCAAGATCATACAGTCGGTCAGCAGGAGAACTGGGAATAGTACACATGTCTCCTGATTCCCAGTCCAATGCTGTGTCGCCTGGCCCACGCTGTTGTAGAATTAGGTCCTCGGTACAAACTAGGAATGTTCTGTGTGAATGTGAGCGGTTCATACAGTACTAGCCCATGCAATAAGGCAGTGCCGCGTTTGTATACAGCAGGCGTAACTGATGTCTGTCATTGTTGTGAGATTGTGACCATGCCCTGTGATATCATCGTTTTTCAACCTGCTCCCTGGGGTGAGCGTTCTCACTGGCAGGACCTCAGCTAGGAAACTCCTGCCTAGAGCCTTACCCTAGTTGCATTCAGAACAAAGCGGGAGACCCGATGAGAGCTTAGCTATTCAGTCGAGTTTGAATAAGGACCTTACTATTGATTGATTAGTTGTTTGTCAAGTGCTTGGAACACACAAAGGCCCCATAAGTGATGAGTCATGTTTGAGTCTTACATTTGTATAGGGGCTGTCATCCAGACAAATCCCAAAGCATCTTAGGATATGTCTACGCTGCAGCTTGGAACATGCCTCCTGACCTCGATAGAAAGACTCACGCTAGCTTTGATCAGGTTAGCGTGCTAAAAATAGCAGTGTGGACACTGTGGCTCGGGCTATCCGCCTGAATACAAGCTCAGGTGGCTAGTCTGAGCCATCCACTCGTGCTGCAGCGTTCACGCTACTATATTTTAACGTGATAGCTTGAGCAAAACTGGTGAGAGTCTTGTCTACCCAGGTTGGGAGGCACCCTTCCAGCTGCAGGGTAGCCATACTTTACAATTGCCAGTAACGGTTTGGATCTCCCAGTGTGGCCACCTCTAGGGTGGAACATGGCAGCTGTTGAGCAGCGCACTACAACACTAAACAACAGCTAAGGACAGGAAAGAAAGAAGCAGGTAAAATTGATTAGAAATTGTAGAGGGACTGTAGAGAGACAGAATGTAAATATCCAAGTTGGTGTTTAGCAAGGAGAATGATGTTTTTTTGCCAAATATGCTGTGGATCTTTGAGTACAGAGTGGCCAGGACCTTGGTTTTATGTTTCCATGTCCTCCTGAGGCACTGGTTTGAGTATCTCTTCCAAGGCAAGAGCTCCACCTGCTGAATAAGCAACACCATCAATAAGTACTTTAGGACCTAAGCTATTAGGTTCAGTTTGATTGTTAAGCTGTTGCTGTTGTGTCGTCATAATAATACCTAGCTCTTATCTAGCACTTTTCATCAGTAGATCTCAAAGCTCTTCACAAAGGAGGTCAGTGTTGTTATCCCATTTTGTAGATGGGGAAACTGAGGCACAAAGGGGGAGCGTGATTTACCCAAGACTACCGGGCCGGTCAGTGGTGGAGCCAGGAATCGAATGCATGGGTTTTCTAAGTCCCAATCCAGTGCTCTATCTGCTAGGCTGCACTGCCTCCCCCAAGACAGGGTAAGAAATGGGAATATCTGCAGTAGCTGTTGTGTGGGCTTTGAGGACTGAGCTAGCAACAGAGAGGTACTTGCCCAGGAGAACATCCCCAGCCTCTCCAGCTTTAGCCTCAGTCTCAGCCTTCCACTGGATGTGGTCTTGTACAAGCAATGAACCTACCAGCCAAGTACAAGCCCTGTGCAGTTCCACACCTTCCCCTGATCAGGAAATACCCAGCAATCAACAGCTTGGACAGAACAGGCTGGGTGATTGTAAAGCACCTTCAACCCAAGGGATGCATAGCAGGATGATCGAAGGGCACATGAGGAAAAACTGAGTGCATGCCCTTGAAACAAGTAGATCTGCTCTCTCAGTTCTAGCACATAGGAGAAAATTGAACTGACTTTCGTTTGATCTGTTTGCTTTCGTGAAGGTGATGCTTTTTCCATTTCTAGGCAGGAGCAGCTGGGGAAGAGTCATGGGAGGCTTCCATTCAAAAAACAACAACAACAACAACAAAACCTAGCTCTCATGGTTGCAAAGTTGGCCCTATGTATGTGAGTGCAGCATAAATTTATGCAGTGCTGTCTGCCTGAGTCTGCAGGCTGACAGCGCCCATGCTGCCACTGCTACTCAGTCAATTTTCACAGCTGCCAATCAGAACCGTGTGGTCAGCTACGAAACTGACAAGAATCAGGTCAAGTGTTGCTGGTTGGGAATGCTTGGAGCATCGGGGGGGGGGGGGGGAGAATCTTGTGACTTCTCTGCTTGGGAGTAATGCAGCCATCCAGATTCAAGCTGATAAAAACCTTTACAGCCCAGCCTGCCATCACCTAGTCCCTATAGGATTTGTGTGTGTGTGTATTTTGCACAGCACGATGGACTCTTGTATGATTACATAATTGTCAGGAACGCTTTCCAATCCTAGATTAGTTGTTTAGGTGCACTAGTGCCCCTTTACTCTTCCTCCTTCCCCTACTCCCTCTGTTCTCTTCTCCTGCTGCCCACATGATGACTCTCCTCTCTCCCTTGATGGCTCCCTTTATCCTCCCATGCTGGCTAGTTCCCCTTCCCCACTCATGCTTACCAACCGTCCTGTGAGCGCCAGTAGTGGCTGGCTGGCTGCCTGCCACAGAGCAATCAGAGATGGCATGTGTTTTCCCACTTTCTTCTGGGTAGCCTGGGAAAGGAGCATGGATGTGGGGCTGCCCTCCTGTGAGCGGCTTGTGGGAGCAGAAAGGGAAAACAGTTGAGTGGGAGAATTTATTTTATTCACCAGGAGAGTACATGTGAGCAAGACTGCCTCCCAAGGGAGCTGTGACCTGTCCACAGAGTGTTTGTGGTGTGATGGTATGGAAAGCATTGTTATGATGACCCCCTCCAGCTATTTCCTTCTGAAAGGAGGCTGAAAAAACTAGGACTGTGTTTACCTGAGAGAGAGTGATGAAGGCATTCAAAAGTAATGATTGGTCTAGAGAAGATGGATTGAGCTCTGCTATTCGTCCTTCCTCTTAATACAAGAACAAAGGCATGTTCAATGAAACTGAAAGGGGGCAAGCTTGCAAATTGAGTAAATGGACTATTTTATATACAATGAACAGCTAGTCTGTGGAACTCATTGCCACAAGCCATTGGTGAGGCAAAGAGCTTAGCAGGAGTCCAAAGCTTGTTGTCTGCCTAGAGCAGCAGATTTCTGTCTCCACGGAGGCGCTGAGCCATCAGAGGTTGGGAGTAACCTTGTATCTTCAGGTCTTGTTTTGTTTCTTTTAAATAGCTTAAAATAATGGAAGCGTTGTGAGAAATCCATTTTCCGTGGGAAAAGGAGGGTAAACTGGCTAGCACATGTGGTTTGTATCACTGTCCCCCTCTGGAGAGAGTCAGGATTTCTCAGCTGTGTGACTTAGTCCCTATACAGCTAATGCTGAGTCTCCTTTAGCTTAGGTGGTAGGGGCCTGCGCTCTTGGAATAAGCGGAGCTGAGTTCTATCCCTGCTGTCACCATGATGTTCAGCATTGACCATCACCTGTCACACGGGCAACCGTGAAGTCCTAGGAAACCAAGTAACAAACCCAAATAAGTACAAAATACTTGTGGAAGGGCTATGAATGCAGGGTCCAGAGTGATGTCATGATGTGAAAAGTTGAGTAATGGACTATTTTTAGCGAGAGAATACCAGACTGGATGGAGCATTCTCCAGCTCCAGTATGGCATTTCTTAGGGCCGAGGTCATGTATTGCATTTGTGTGTAGCACCCTTCATCCCGAAGGATTACAATACATTTTACAGCTACACAGGAGTCAGTTCTGCCACTGTAATGCTGCTACCTCAGTCATGGGAGAAAATGAAAAATAACTTTCCCAGCTGAAACTTCAGGGGGAGCTTAGATGGGCAGAATGTGCCCAAATAAGAATCTGGGGCTCACATCCTCAGTCTAGAGAAAAGCTCCATGGGAACTATTTTCATGAGTGCTCAAGGCTTGCTCCTGTCCCTTGTAAAAAATACTGGCTCTTCTGCAAAGTGTTAAGTGGGTTCTGATGCATCGGGGAGAAATTCTCTTGCTTGAATGCAATTATCTAAACGTGATACAAGAGGGAAAAAACCTTATGACACAAGAAAGTTACTCCTAAGATAACAGTGGGTATTTTTAAGATTCACAGCGCACTTGTTACTAGAGTAAATGGCAAAGAGTCTTTTGGGGTCACTGCAAAACTCTCTCTAAATCACCCCTTTCCAAAGTGAGATTCACCCAGTCACTGCCCGTCCAGAGAAACCCCAGTTAGTCAGTCAAGATGAGCCTGGTTCAAGTCCGACTGGAGTCAGTATGGTTCGTTTCATTTGGAGTTAGATTGAACTCTTGGTCTGTTGAATATTGTCTCTTGCTCCTGATTCCCCTTTTCCCCAGTTTTAATAATGGATCAGATCTGTAGTGTGGCTGGCCATCAACGGCCTGATTCAAAGCCATTGAAGTCAACAAAAAGGCTCCTAGAGACATCAGTGGGCTTTGCATCAGACCCCAGGTGAGCACAATACTTACTTAGGTTGTAAGCTCTTTGGGGCAGGGGCCTACTTAGCACAATGGGGCCTTGTTCCCTGGTTGGTGACCTCCAGGCACAACCACAATACACATAATAAGTCTGATTGATACACCCGGTTGGGAGCAGGATGGCTCCCCTGGAAATTACAGCCCTTTTACTACTAGGCAGTAACTGGGATCTCTGCCCCAGGAAGGCCCAGTGAGTTAGATGCACTTTGTTTGCCTAGTTGCAGTAGCCAGTTTGGTGGTTCACAGAGCCCTTCTTTATATCTTTCAGAGTCTGTTTCAAGTGGCGCCGATGGGATTTTTACACATGTAACTCCTAATGCATCCAAATCTGCCTGTGAAGAGAGAGAAAGAGACAGCTCAGTCTCAGCATAGTTCCAGCCAGGACTTGGCCAAAGGACTGATGCTTCAACCTCTCTAAAGGTTTGGAGGTCAGTTTAGATGAGCACCCAGAAGTTTGGTTGTTTGTCTGAGCTGTCAGAACCCTATATCCTGTTTGAGTCCATCCTCCTGCAGGGAGCTTAATTTCCACCCTATTCCCAGGAGCTTTCAATTTCTGTTTTGTTGTTTGGGGTTCATTGGTGCTATCTTAGTACAACCAAGAATCCGGGCTAGGTGCTCTAAGGACAAGTAGCAAAGATGACTCATACTCTCAGCCCAAAAGAGTTTGCAGTCAAAGTGTCAGGATGCAACAGATGGACCAAACAGAAACGTAGGATACGGGCAGGAGAATTGGGAGGAAGAAATAACCATAAAACAGAGTCTATTAGAAATCTCAGCTTTAAACTTGAAAGCTTGCCTCTCTCACCAGCAGAAGTGGGTCCAATAAAAGATATTACCTCACCCACCTTGTCCCTCTCACCAGTGCCAGACTGGAGTGACTTGTCGGTATAATGGCAGAATGGTTCTGATATATAGGACCCTACCTGAAAACCTAAATCTGCAAAACTGGTCTGGAAATATTATACTATTATTATTATTTATGCATTACTTGTATTGCAGTAGTGCCTAGGAACCCTAGTCATGGACCAGGACACCATTGTGCTGGGCACTGTACAAACCAGAACAAAAAGACCATCCCAAAGCACTTACACTCTAAGTATAAGACAAGAGATGACAGACGGATAAAAAGCTCTCTAGTACATTCAAGGCTACTGTATGTTAACACTCTTAATGAACAGTCCAGGAGACAACATTTTTATTTAATAAAACTTTTTTATATTAACAGTAAGGGGGACAGCACAATCTTGTGGCTGAACATGGGACTGTGACTTTAGGAGTCCCCAGTGCCATTCCCATCTCTCTTTCTCTGTTGTGCAGCATCACGGATAGCTCTGTGCCTCAGTTTCCCTATCTGTAAGACGTGAGTAGAAATACTACAGTACTGTACAGGGGTGTTGTGAAGGTCTTTTCATCCATGTAGAGTGCTCTGAGCTCCTCAGATGGAAAGATCACAGAAGGGCAAAATGTTTGTCAATGAATTCAGATGTGCCTGCTTACGGTTTGCTACCAATTGACATTAAACGGTTTCTTGTTGAACACTAACTGCAAGACACTACTTGGCTGTTCCAAACAGCACTTTAATGTCAGCTCTCAGTTAGCTGCTGTTTGTGGAATCCCTCCCTCTTGCCTGCCTTTGCCCTGTGAAAGCCAAAGACCAAACGGGCACGGCCTTTCTTGTTAGTTTTGAGAGGCTGCTCAATACAACTGGGCTCTGGGCTTTCAAAGAGCTCTGTTACAAAGGGCTTTTGCTCTGTTTTCCTGGGGATTCACTTTTGAAAATGGACATTGATGAAACAGGGTGCTGGTTTTCATTTGTCTCGCGGGGAAAGTACTGTAGCTGGTTGGGTAGATTTGATTGTCAGCTCTGTGTATTGGAAAACCTTACTCGGGCTTCCAGTCCTGCGTTCCTTGTGCATCCAGAGCCCCTGCAGTGGGAGTTTTGGGTGCGCAGGAAGTGAAGCCTCAATGCCCATGGAAGCTACTGGGAGCGATGGAGGGACCAGGAATGCCATCTAGCTCGTCGTGGGGGAGAGCAGGAGACTGAGGCTGACTGCAAGTTTGAGTATAGTTGCAGGCAGGCTGAAAATATAACAGGGACAGTGTTTTGCCACTGGCTTCAATGGAGTCAGGCTTTCACCCAGAATTTGTTTGCTTTAGACACAAATCCTGCATCGTGGCAGAGGGTTAGACTAGATGACCCTTGCGGCGGGTACCTTCTAACCCTATGGCTCTACGATTGCTTACATAGGTTCTGTCGCCTTTCAGAACTTTCTTCCAACTTCAGAAACAGCTCAGTTAGACTTGAGGGCAAAGAATTGTAGAAAGGTCATCATTTATGTTTTAAGATTAATTACTCCGTACTCATATGCAGTTCTCTTATTTGGTTGGTCTTGCCCTTTAACATACGACTGTGCTCTGAAAAGTGGCTTTGTAAAAATGCTTCTGTGGGACTCCATGGTTGTGCCTCAGTGGTTCCCGATCAAACGTGCTCACTCCACAAGCAAAACCACAAGTTTTCCAGATGCTGGCCCTGCAGCCTCAGCCTGGGATCTGAGAGCCCTGGCTGGGTTCAGGAGAGCAGTGAGTAGCAGGAGGAAGGTGATTTTTACCTCCTGTGCAGGGCCGGCGCTCCCATTGGGCGACCTAGGCGGTCGCCTAGGGCACTGCTATTTTGGGGTCGACTGCGCCCCCGCCGCCTGTAGAAATTTGGGGGCGGGACCTTCCGCCGCCTAGGGCGCCGGCAAAGCTGGCGCCGCTACTGCTCCTGTGGACTGCATTGATGAGACTGAGACTGGAATACTGTCTCCAGGTTTGATGCCCACATCACTTAAAAGGGATGTTGAAAAAATTGGAGAGGGTGTAGAGAGAAGCCACAAAAAATATTTGAGGGCTGGAGAAAATGCTTTACAGTGAGAGACTTAGAAAGCTCAATCTGTTGCGTTTGAAGATTGAGAGGTGACTTGATTACAGTGTATAAGTACCTTCAAGGGGAGAAATTACAGGTATTTTAGGGCTCTTTAATCTAATCTAGTGGAGAAAGGCACAACAAGAACTAGTGGCTGGAAGCTGAAGCCAGACACGTTCAAATCAAAAATAAGGCACAGTTTTGTAACAGTGAGGGTGATTAGCCATTACCAAGGGAAGTGGGGGCATCACCATTTCTTGATATCTTCAAATCAAGACTTTCTGGAAGAGGCCTTAGTCAAACACAAGTTATTGAGCTCAATGCAGAGGCAACAGTGAGATTCAAGGGCCTACGGTACACAGGTCAGACTAGATGATTTTATGGTCCTTTCTGGCCTTAAACTCTGTGAAACTTTACTTCTCATGCAGCATTACTAGTGGTAAAGGTTCTACAGGCCAGATTATGCCTTTAGTGACACCTGTGAAACCCATTGCCTTCCCCTGGGAGTTGGCATGGATGTAACGGATTGGAATTTAGTAAAGAATTCTGTTGATGAAAGAATAGGATCCAGTTTCCTCTCCCTCGAACCACACTTCAATCCAGAGACGAGGCCCAAACCACCATGTTCAGGTTCTGATCCAAACCCTCCCGAAGTGCAGGAGAGGCATGTTGTATCTGGGGTTTTGCCTTAGTCAGCTATTCCCCACCCCCAGTTTAGAACCAGGTCCAATGCCTATTGAAAGCTGTGTGAGTCTTTCCGTTGACTTCACTGGGCATTGGATCAGGCCTATAGCAACTAAGCTTGAGCAATGATAGTTTGGGATTTGCTCCGATCCAGCTCTAACCATAATAATGGCTGATGAGCACAGCTGGAATGGCACGGAGTGAGTGCACGATACTCTGTCATCCCTGCATACAGTAGGCTAGTAAAGTAGCAGTCGCTTCATTATCTGCAGATGTTGTACATGTCAGCCTTGTGTTGTTAACGTTGGGCGGATCCAGTGGAGATTTGTCAAGATGTCGCATTCTGTACAAAAACCTGAGCGCATTAAAGAAATGAGGCCTGAATGTCCCAGCTCTGCAGTCAGCAAGGAAGGCGCTTCCGCGAAATACGGGAAATAGCAGAGCAGCTTAACTCTTTTGGCTTAACTCTTCAGCTAAACTCCAGTGCACCCTGTCCCGGAGCATGGATGTGTGTGTGCTCCCTCTACTTGATGGCACACCGCAGTGCCGTTCCTCTACGCATCAGGGCCCATTCCGTTGAAATAGTAGCAGGACTCTTTCTTTAGCTGAAATCTGGGAACATGCGTCGTTGGAGCTAGAGGTTGTAGTTTCTCTTCCCCATGTCCCAGGCGTACGGTTACCTGATGACTCGTGTCTGTGTCCTGTCTGCTAGGAAGTACGTACACACACACACACACACACACATGTGTCCAACAGTATTCTACTGGCCGATCTCCAGTCCCACTAACTGATACCGCTAACAGTGCTGGGGAAAGAGGGATCTCAGATTTACATGGTGGCTTTTAAGGACATTTTGGCAGGGACAGAGTAAATTACTTTTCATGATTTTTAACTGTGTTTCCTCTCCAGCATTTGTTAATATTGCCCTAGACTCTTTGTTCTACTAAATCTGTCCTCTTCCATAGAGTAAACTATCTCCCACTCCTCCCTCCACTTCTGTGTTTCAAATGGAGCTGAAATTAACATGGCCCTTTCCATTTAACATCACTTACTTTTATTTCTACAGTACATCATCATGCCAGAATGAGCCATTGTTCCTCCAAGCGGAACAACTATCTAGGAATAGTGTCGTCTATTTAATTACTGCTGTAGAACCAACAGAGGAAGCACTAAATATTATGTTTATGTAGGTCCTACAAAAATGTGGCCAGCATGTTTATTGGTAATCGAATGTTTGATTTAAAAAAAAAATCTAGCTAATGAGTGTCCAGAGAACTCTCTCCATTGATTATAACTATTATTAAAATGGGGCAGATATTTGACCTTCAAATACCCTTTACAACAACCCTATTCTTTAAAAATCAAACAGGGACCCCCAGGCTTTTGTGTTGATGCAAATTCACTGAATTTTTCAGGCTGGTTATTAGAATTTTGTATTCCTGAGATAGCAGGTTGATTCCTTTCAGCAGCTGGAATGGCTAGGTATGTCTCCCAAATTTGTTTGTAGTTACAGTGTTAACAATTAACTTACTAGATCAGAAATAGTGAGGTCTTTATAATCTGGCCTAGTTCGCTGTTCAACTGCTTATCTGAAAGCTTTTTTTAAAAAATGCAAATAATTATAGACTTTGCAAGCGAATTTGGCTAAAGCAGGTCTGACTATACAGGAGTAATCTAATCAACATTATTATTATTATTGTAGCACCTAGAAGCTGCAACTGAGATTGGAGCTCCATTGTGCCATGCGCTGCACAAATACATAGTGAGAGACCATTGCTGCCCTAAAGAGTTCATGAGCTAAATAAGCCAGAGTTTGGCAATAAGAAGTCTGATCATCCTTAGTTCACAGATAGGAAACTGAGACACAGAGAGATTAAGTGACTTGCCCACAGTCTCACAGTGAGTCGGTGGCAGAGCCAGAAATTGAACCCAGATCTCCTGAGGCCCAATCTAGCATCTTAACCACAAGATGATATTTCCTCACCACTTTTAGAATTTAAGGCACTCCTACTGCAGCGATGGGCATGCAATATATTCCCAGGCAGATAGAAGGGTGATTGTATTAATTAGATATTGGGCTGGTAGGATGTTGTTAGGGCCATCTTTTCCATCACAACATTAGAGAGTTAATTTGGGGTCTGTGCACTTTTGCAAAAGGATTTGCTGGGGAGCCCGCTCCACTATAATCCATCCGGACAAAGGAATTCCTCTCCAGCTTTTATTAAACACACAAAAAGAGTTCAGATTGAAATACTCGGAAATGGAAAGTTAGATCAACATTCATTCTGGAAAGGTTCCCTTGTCCTCCTTTTGTGTTTGCATAAAGCCTCTTAATCCAGGTTTTCATTTAAAGCCCCTTGGTAACCAAATGCCCTTTTTGGGGAGGGGGTGAAGAGCTGGTTCAATATTGATTTTTGGCTTAGTCATTTCTAGGATGCATCCTGCTGTTAAGATAAACATAACACAGGAGCGAGGATTGCAGTGAATGGAAAACCTCCCTCTCTCTCTTTCTCTCCCTGATGCTTGGTCCAGTTGTGTGCTGTGGATGGGATACAACACAGACACAGGTTAGTCGCTAACAGGTTGCTTTGCCCTCCAGGCCCGGTCTTGATTCCCAGTCTGAGATTACTTCTGGCTGGTATGTTCTGATGCCCTCTCACCTGGGTCTCCCCTGCATCACTGTAGGGTAACTCAGACTATTTCAGGCTGCCATCGTGGTATAATGGAGGGAAGTCTGTTCCAAAGTGGGCCAAGCTTAAAACCTATTAGACAGAAGGGACAATCTAAACAGACAAGCAAAATGTTATGGGTTGTAGATTCGTAGATTCCAAGGCCAGAGGGACCATTGTAATCATCTAGTCTGACCTCCTGTATAACACAGGCCAGAGAACTTCCCCACAATAATTCCAAGAGCAGATCTTTTAGAAAAGCATCTATGTGTCCACTCTTGTTTAAAAACTGTAGGGTTCAGCACAACATAGTTCAGAGCAGCATTGGTGGAGGGAAGAGGTCTCACTTGGGCACCTAAAATCATGGCCAACATTTCCAAAAGTGGCTTCTAACAGCCATCTAGCGTTTTGAAGATGGGATAAAAAAAGATAATAGAAGTGCTAAGAGAAGGACAGATGGTCTTGTGGTTAAGGCTCTGATATAGAAGCAGTAAATATGTAGCTAACAGCTATATCCCAGTAGCTTTTGAGAGGAGACTAGAGTAAGGTAGAAAGGCTGTGGACTGAGACTCTGGAGGCTTGGGATCAGTTCCTGGCTCTGCCACAGACTTCCAGAGTGATTCTGGGATCTCTGTGCCTCAATTCCCCATCTGTTAAAGGGGATGATCATGCTTCCCTTCTCCCACCCTGGGCCCATGTTCTCTATTTAAATTGTCAGGTCTTTGGTGCAGGGACTATCTCTTAACGCGTGAATGTACAGTGCCTAGCACAATGCAGCTCTGATCTCAGATATCGCCTCTAGACTCTGCTGTAATATCAGTCACGGACCCTGTGGTTACAGCAGCTGTCCCTATGTATCTGGGATTTTGTGCAGCCCCCATGGCATGGCGTTGCGTGTACATGAAATGTGACTGAGAGTAAGCGCGCTAGGGACCCTCGTCAGAATGTTTTCCAGCCTTTCCTCCTTCCGCTCGACCAAGAGCGAAGTTTTGTGACCACTTTCTCTCTGGGGAGCTGCCCTGCAGAGGGAAGGTGCCAGCCGGGCAGTGGTCAGGCTCCCCGGGAACTGGCTACAGCCAAATAAATTCCGTTCTGCCAGACGACAAGAGCCTGACATAGCCCCAAAGCACTAGTGAGGGATGTGTATGACGTGCAAATGACAAACACCTGTCCCCAAGCTGGTAGGTTAGTTCCAGATGTTTTTTGTAGCTCTGTGCTATACCCTGCAGGGCCAGGCCTAGGAATTGGGTGTTCATCCATTCAGGAACAAAGGTCCTGCAGCCTTGGCTCTGGAGGAAAGGGGCTATGTGCATCTGTGCCATGTTCCTAGTCCTGTCCCTGTCCGGTTCCCAGGGGCATCCCGTTCTGCTCGAGGGATGCATCAATCATACTCTTCTTTCACAGCCAGCAGCACCTCCGTCTGTAGCAGAAGAGTGGGACCGCATGGATCCTCTTCTACCTCCCCCTTCCAGACCAGACATCTGCTACTTAGGCACCGTTCCCCTCTCCACCAGGCAGAGTGGAGGAATGGTCCCTAAGCAGAAGAATTTCTATGTGCTGGTCAGTGGGGAGAATCTCATGAGGCCCAGCAGAGCTGGGAAGACTAGATCTGCTTTTCTGATCTGTTTCTCTAGGAGGGAGGCCGTGTGGTTCAGTGGCTAGTGTACAGGCCTGAGAGTTAGCAGACTTGGTTTCTAGTCCCAGCTCTGCCACCAGCTCAGCGTGTGACCTTGGATGAGTTACTTCCCCCCACCCCCGCCTTCTGTGCCTCAGTTTCCCTGTGATGGGCTAATGATTCTAGCCCACTTTTTATATCTGTGGATGAAAAGCTCTATACAGCAATTATATTATCTACCTAGGCATTTCTAATGAGTCTATCCCCATGGTATCTGAGCAGCCTATTTCCACGGGGCCTCATCCACTCAGAAGGCAGATTTGGCAGCCAAGGGATCTCTGTAAAGAAGGAGCCTTGCTGAATGTGGAGATGATATCATTAAAGCCTTTTTTTGATGTCACGTACAGTTGATAGGCAGGCTGCTGACTCCCCTCACTTAGGGCTTGTCTACACAGCATTGCAGTCAGTGCAAGCTAGGGGGAGTGGTTTCTAGCGCACGCTAACTGCCCCATGTAGACCCTGCTGGTGCACTCTAAAAGGTACCTAGTGCATGTTAATGTAGTCCTGTTTGAAACGGGACTACATCAGTGCAAACCATGTACCTTTTAAAGTATGCACCAGCAGGTTCTATATGGGGTGGCTGGAGCATTCTACAGTTCATACCCCCATAGACTGCACTGGGGCACCATGGAGACAAGCCTTTTTGTCCTGTTCACACATCTGACCACAGGGAAACCCTCATTTCTTCTGGGGTGACAGTGACTCTTCACTATGGCACTGGGAGCCAGGCACAAAGGAGCCAGACTTCAACTCAGCTAGTAATTTGCAGTTCCTTTCTTGGCCTAATTAGCAGTGAGAGCTGCCATCCCATTGTCCTACTTTCCAAGAGAGCTTGTTTCTTTAAGAACATAAGAATGGCCATACTGGGTCAGACGAAAGGTCCATCTAGCCCAGTATCCTGTCTTCCGACAGTGGCCAATGCCAGGTGCCCCAGAGGGAATGAACAGAACAGGTAATCATCAAGTGATCCATTCCCTGTCACTCATTCCAAACTTCTGGCAAACGGATGCTAGGGACACCATCCCTGTCCATCCTGGCTAATAGCCATTGATGGACCTATCCGCCATGAATTTATCTAGTTCTTTTTTGATTCCTGCTATAGTCTTGGCCTTCACAACATCCTCTGGCAAGGAGTTCCACAGGCTGACTGTGTGTTGTGTGAAGAAATACTTCCTTTTGTTTGTTTTAAACCTGCTGCCTATTAATGTCATTTGGTGACCTCTAATTCTTGTGTTATGAGAAGGAATAAATAACACTTCCTTATTTACTTTCTCCACACCAGTCATGATTTTATAGACCTCTATCAAATCTCCCCTTAGACATCTCTTTTCCAAGCTGAAAAGTCCCAGTCTTATTAATCTCTCCTCATACAGAAGCTGTTCCATACCCCTAATCATTTTTGTTGCCCTTTTCTGAACCTTTTCCAATTCCAATGTATCTTTTTTGAGATGGGGCGACAACATCTGCACACAGTATTCAAGATGGGGGCGTACCGTGGATTTATGTAGAGGCAATATAATAATTTCTGTCTTATTGTCTATCCCTTTCTTAATGATGCCCAACATTCTGTTTGCTTTTTTGACTGCCGCTGCACGTTGAGTGGATGTTTTCAGAGAACTATCCACAATGACGCCAAGATCTCTTTCTTGAGTGGTAACAGCTAATTTAGACCCCATCATTTTATATGTATAGTTGGGATTATGTTTTCTAAACACTCAAGTCTTTGGCTTGGTTACTTTGTCCTGTGCCATCCGAGTACATTGCATGGGGAGGGTGAAGTCCTGATGCATTAACCTGTCCAAGTTTTGGTGCCTTTGGGGGGATATCTTCTCTCTTGGTTGCTCTTTTCATGACAGCAAGGGCCATATTTGGTCAAGCAGATATATAGCTCCACTCCCAGCAGATCAGACAGTGAGAGATGGTGAAAGAGACTCTTTCAAAGGAATATTATCCTTCCATGGACATTCTCAGCTGCCCATCTGCAGCTAACTTGTGCCACTCCAATCATACAAAGAGACCCTAGCGGAAGCATAAGATCTAGCCCAGTGAGTGTGAATGCATATTGCTACAGGCATAGATACAGGGGCCAACATGGTCTCTGACTGCGCTATACCTTGGAAACCCCATAATCACACTGGGGAGCAGTTACTTATGTGAGTAGTCACACTGAATTAATTGCTGACCAGTGTGAACAAGGGGGATTGTGGTTTGAATGGGAGCATTCCGCCGTAGCCGTATTTAGGGAGTAGATGCACCGTGCTACCCTGCAGCAGTGCAGCTTTAAAGGACAGGAGTGAGGAATGCCCCGCCAGTTGGTTAAATGCCAAAGATTCCCAATCCTTCAGTGAGTGACACACCTAGACAAGGAAATGCCCCTTACATCACATCCTAAGCACCAGATTCTGAGAGGTGCTGAGAACCTTCATCTCATATAGGAATCAATGGGCGTTGCTGGGTGCTCAGCATGTTTGCAAATCAGTCCTAACTTTAGGCACCCCTTGTTAAAAATCGTAGCTATCATGTTGGGGTCCCTAGTCGCTCCTTAGACTGATAGTTTAGCCCTCCAGCTGCTCGGCTGCAGAAATCCCTTCCTCGTTATCTCACTCCAAGGTAGTTTGAGAAACCAGGTATTTTAGTCTGTGTACATTAGGTACTTCCCAACACCATGGTATCTGCGTGACTATGGGAACAGAGTTTGGTGGACTGGATCCAGTTTCAAGCCTGCAGGTGTTCACATCACAAGCCCACCATCAACTGGCAACCAGACTAGCCTCCGTACTGGCAGGCTCAGAAGCGAAGCCAAGGAATGAGTGGGCTATGAAAAAGTCTCTTCCCTCCCACCACTAGAGGAAACCGTTCCAGGCAAAGTTACTTATGTGAGTAGTCCTTATGGAACAGCACGGGAGCATACTGCATTTCCGCTCCCCATGCTGTACCGTGTTAGGCAGCCCAGTCTATACATTGGTTCTGTACTGGTATCACTATTCCGTGTAGGGGTGTGGCTGTTTTGATTTAAAGAAACAGTTATTACCCATACATCCCTTAATGCTGAGGCAGTTATACTGGTGCAAAGGTGCCTTACGCTGGTATAGCTTATTTCCCTAACTTTCTGGGAATACGCTATACCAGCATAAGCACCTTATATATAAACTGTGTCCATGCGGGAGGTGGGGGAGTGTACCACTTTAACTGTACCAGTACAGTTATACATCTTTTGATTGTAGACAAGGCCCGTCGTGCAGAATGTCAGTCCCCTGGGCTGTCAATGTGGCACCTTTCACTGACACTTCACCCACATAATGAACACCACGAAGGCTTCGTACAGCTCTAGATGTGTAGGGGAGGGGTAGAGGAAGGCCACGTGGAGTCAAGGGACGCCTTTCTGGCTATAGGTTCTTTTGCCCTGATGCAAACAGATTTTGGAACCTCTGCATTCCATCTCTCCTCCATGACTCCATGGTTTTTCTTTTGTTTATTTATATGCGGAGCCAGATTTGCCTTTTGATCTGCAGTCTTGATGTTAAATGGCACAAGAGACTTTTTCATGTCATAGATGTGAGAGCTTGACTAGATGAACATAGTAGGCAGTATAAATTATGGAGGCACCACAGCACCCCCATAGTTAGGGTTGCCTAGAGACGTACACCAAAAAGAGGCTTTAAATTTCTTTGTTTGAATAATTTAGTGTAACTTCCCCAAACATACAGCACTTAGGGCCCAACCCTGCAAAGATTTAAGCATATACTTAACTCTACTCTTGTGAGTAGTCTCAATGGAGCCAATAGAATATCTCACATGAATAAAGTCAAGCATATGAAGAAGTCTTTGCAGGATCAGAGAGTCTGATCCAGCTCCAGTTAAGTCAATAGGAGTCTTTCCATGTACTTTGAGGGATGTTGGATCAGGTCCAAAATGAATCCACAAGTAACTGTTAATTAGTTGGAGTTATAATCCATTATAAATTACCCTTTTGAATTTTTGAGTGGAGTGAGTCCAACTTTTTTTCCCTCCCATTCCTCTTGCAATTAAATGGCTGATGTTTGAAATTTAATAGTTAACTTACTGCCCAAGAGACTGTTTGGGCGTATATATTATCAAGTTTGCTAGCTCGTTATGGCACGGCCAATTCCTGCTTAATGTAAATCACAAACCTCTTAATGATTTGACAGAGTTTACTTTGGTCATACCGTAGCCTTGTCCCTAATTATGTTTTCCTTATAATTATTTTGAACAGTAGGAAGAAAATTACTGTTTGGTATATTTATGTATGACTTTTCAGCGGGTTCTATAAAGAAACATGGGATTATATAGATAGATAGATGATATCCGGATAGCCTTTAACAGTTCAGGTAACTTTTTTCATTTTTGTAGACTGCACATGGTTGGATGAAAGCTCAAACGTTTTACAATCTTTGTATGAAAAATAACAAAAATAATTAACTAAACTACAGTTTAATGGGCCATATCCTCAGTTAGATCTACACTGATTTACACCAGCTGAGGAGCTGGCCCTAGGCTGCTAAAGGCAATTTAAGATCAGACATGTCCTTATTACGGGGTAGAGAGAGGGTTATTTGGGTGCTGATGACTGAGGATTTTTGCACGTAATGGTCTGTGTGCCTGAACTGAGAGTTAAGCCTTGTGTCAGAATTGTTTATGTAACCTCTACTTGTGAGTTCCATATTTGAATTCTGGGGTTTTTTAAGCCTGTGTTTAATGGTGCTTCTTTTGAAGCACTAAGCTGGAATTGAATGAAGTTTTTGGTTGGTTACCTGTGACCTCTCTGTTGCCACTCAAGAAATTCATGGTATGCAACCATGGAGTTTGATGACAATTGCAAGGACAGAGCTCTCTCCTTCCTATTCCAATAGCACAGTCCCCCTAATACTTGTGTTAAAGGGGAGTCCTCTGCAGCTATTAACAGTATAAGGCCTGTGACCCACGGCTGAGCAGTTCTTATTCCATCCTCTAGAGGTCAATGATATACCATCCCATTCCTGAGCATATTTAAGGCGTTATTGTATTGAAATACCATAGACAAAGAAGTCTTCTGTCCACTGTTCTCAGCAGATGTGAGCAATTACCAAGTTCATTAAAAAGCCATTAGCCTCATTAAATCTTTCTTTATTCTCCAGCAAATATTTGTAATGAAGGCAAAATTTCTCTCCTCGGTGACTAACATCAAAGCTGTGTTGCATGAAGGTTTGGGATAGTTGAGGTAACCATCCCAAGATTCATAGGCTGATCTGAAGCTTATCTGAGCCTCTCTGCTTAAGAAATCAGGTTGGGAACCTCATGTGAACTGTTTGTTTTTTGCCAGCGAGGTAGGGAACACTGCAAGAACAGCATCTGTTATGGTATTTAATGAGCAGTGTGTGACTGTTATACACTCATCTGTGATCCCAAAAGGAGACAAATCAACCAAACAGGGCCAAAGAATGAGGTAATTAGTTTTAACCTCAGTCTTCTCTTCATGGGACTTTGTCTGAGGAAGGACTGAGGTAAAAACTGACCCAAAATCAGAGCTGGTCTTTCTTTTCTTCTTTTTTTTCCAAACCACTTTTTTTCCCTTAAATTACTTTTTTCCCAAAAAAAATTTTTTGCAGAAACAGTCATCAACGTTTTTGAAGTTTTTCAATTTCTCTGTGGAAAATGGAGTGCTTTTTATACTCTTTTTTTCAAAGTCTGTTATTCAAAAGGTTACCGACAGAGACTTCAAAATGTTTCACTTGCCAAAACTTGACTTTTCAGTAAACAAATATATATCAATAGCCATTTTGATACCAGTCTTCATGTTTTCCATTAAAATTCCAGAGGAAAAATTCATATTTAAAAAAAAAAAAAGTGGGAGGGAGATGCATCCCTTTCAAACCCTTCAAAGCAAAAACATGTTGGCTATTTTGAAATGTTTCAGGAAGTAGGTGTTTGTGTTTTCCAACCAGAGGGCTCGATTCGGTGAATAGTGCTTGACTCCAGGAGCAGTCAGTGGAATTGCCGAAGGAAGGGCACAGAATCTGGCTCTGAACAAGGGCTGGCTGTCGGTCACTATGTGTGAGGGGCTTGGGTGTTGGCTTCTTTCTGGGTGCCCACAGAGCAGAGAGTGGTGGTGAGAGTAACTTTGAATGGATGTCGTTCAGCCGCATGTTATGGGCCTGGGGTCTGCTATCTGCCCACGTGTTGACAAGGCCTGTGGCTTTTCCTCTACCGCAGGGATGGGCAGCTTTAAGGTAGGAGAAGGCCACAAAATCCACTAAAATGCTTTGATGGGTTGGGGCCTGCCATGTTGGGTTGTGTCCTGCCCAGGGGACGGGAGGAGTTGGAGAGCGAGCCCACCCCATATTCACACCATGGCTCCTGTCCCACAGAGTTGGGCCCAGCTCCCTACTCTGTCCCATTTGTCTCTCACCTCAGAGCTACATGAGATGTGCAAGGTCCTCCCCTCCGGCACCCCTCCCTGCTCCCTTCCTGGCCCTGGCCTACCAGATTCCACCCCCAAGCTCCTACCTGAATCCCAGCAGGCAAGGAGTTAACTCTTGGCTTAGACCTCACCCGGGTAGACAGGGCAGAGATGCAAAATAGGGATGGAGGCTGAAGGCCTAATCAGGCCCTTGGAGTCGAGTACTCTGCCCACTGGACTCAGTGGCAAGAGAGACACCCCCCCCCCCCCCCCCCCCCCCCCCCCCCCCCCCAACGCCGGGGGGGGGAGGGGCGGGGGGGGGGGGGGGCCCCCCCCCCCCCTGGCCCCCCGCCGCTCGTTGTCTTGGGGGGGGGGGGGGGGGGGGCCCCCCCCCCCCCCCCCCCAAGAGCAGCTTTATAGGAGCAGAGAGGCCAGGAGTCTCTAGGGAGGCAGGGCTCCCCAGTTGTTTAATTCCTGGGCTTTAGCCTGAGCCGGGCCTGGTTTATTTTGTTGAAGACCGTGGTGGGCTGGCTCAGGGGTTGCTTCGAGGACCCACTGCCTTTTGGGTTAGCTCCTCATCTGGTGAAAGCTGCCATAGCTCCTTCGACTTAATGCTAGGACAGTTTTTCCACCAGCTGAGGATCTGTTCCTTGTCTCTGATGCCAGTTGGAAGCCAGCCCAGGATGGTGGTAATTGAAAGTGGTGGCCATCAGACTGGTAGCTTATAGGGGGTCAGGTGGTGGGTTTCAGGACAGTTCTCAGTGGGCAAGTGTCCACGTTACAAAAACCATTGCACAGTGTTAGCAGTCTTGGTAAAGAGGCCAGGGCAAGACACAGATACTACAGGGAAGAGGGCCATATAAGTACCCGGACTGATAAGTCTGGAATGGGCCATGGGGCTGTGAAGGTGGTCCCTGCAGGGCAGTGTGGGGCAGGCTTTCAGTGTCTCTGTGTTAGACATTGCCTGGCACGAGAGAGCTGGCTTGGGGAGTGTTAACCGTCTGCTCCTTTCACCAGCACTAAATTGACATGCCATTTTTTTTTTTAAAGGATAAAAGCGTCTCTCCGGTTACTTCATCTTGCCCTCAAAAAGTCAGTGTAAATGTCACCATGAAATTTACAAAGCTGATAACGCTAAACTGGATTTCTTCCCCGAAACCCTGCTCACTTGATAGAGAACTTTGCATGGAAGTCTGTAACATTCTCTACTCTGGCCTAGCACTGGGACCTTACAGTCACTCTGTGATATCAGCCACTGGCAGCTGAGATGCCATAAAGGACAAGCGGCCTATAAAGACCAAAAATCCTCCAAAGTCATTGAAATAAAGATTACTCCTAAACACACACGTAATTAACTGAATGAAAAGTCTTCCCTGATTAGCATAATCCTCAGGCACAGAATGGGATGAGTTTTATTTGAGCCAGTTGATTTTTTTTACGCATCACTTTCCTGGGTGATGGTGACAAACCAAGTCTCTGCAGTGCCTAGGAAACAGCTGGATTTATTGTCAGGCAGAGCTCTGTCATGGAGTTCCTGTCATGTTCTTCCTTGAGGCCTTATGTGATGCACAGTGAGGTGATTGCAACTGTTGCACAACAGTGTAACCTAAACTAACACCTTGTGGTTGTTTGTCCCTCTCTAGTGGCTACACCATCTGCAGAGGCTTATGAGTCAGCTACTGCCTCAGCTCACCCTTCACTCCAGTAGTAGAGGCTCATGCTTTTAAATCCAGAGGTCTTGGATTCGAGCTCTACAGCAAGTCAACCTGGGCAATGATTACACCAGCACATGTGAGTGAAGGCTAATTTGCACTGAGCAGCAGCAAGTCTCTAGCCCCACTGCAAAGGAGTCAGAAGCGCACAGGGTGAAAAAGGGGCATAGAATGGAAGTGGCCGAGGTGTGATCCTCCTCATGATCATGGGGCATCCCTCTTAGGCCTAGCTTCTGCCGCTGGGCTGCAACAAGTTGGTGTCTGCACAGCAGTGCTCTCATTAATGCCGGGTCAGGATCCCCAGCACTCCCCATCTTCATCACTGCTGACACGTTGCCTTCTTCACTGACCCTGGGCATCGTTGGGTGCGGAGGGGGCGAGAAGACAAACGTGAATACACTTGCGCTCTCTTTCATTTCATTTATACAATGTTTTGTGCCTTAACCGTGCAGCATCCCCACCCCGAACTGGCAGGGCCGCCTCAAGTGTGTCTACACTGCAGTTAAAAACCCGCTGCTGGCTTGTCCCAGCCGGTTCGGGCTCTGGCTAAGGGGCTGCTTATTTGCAGTGTAGACGTTCAGGCTCGGGCTGGAGCCTGGGCTCTAGGGGACCCTGTACGGTGGGAGGGTCCCAGAGCTCGGGCTGCAGCCTGAGCCCGCATGGCTATACTGCAATTGAACAGCCTCTTAGCCCGAGTCAGCTGGCCCGGGCCAGCCGCGGGTTTTTAATTGCACCCTCCGTCCCTCAGCTTTCGGTCGCTAAACTGGGACAGCCAAGGGGGCCAATGTTCTGACCGGTCGGGAGGTCTTTTGCGATGTGGGCAGCTGTCCACTGGACTGAGGCTACTAACTCACCAACCTGTCATCCCACAGTCACCACTTAAAATCCCTGGCAACCCCGGGGTGAAAGGGTTCCTGTCCTGGGACCAATCCGCTGAGCCCTTTCTTGCTCAGTCAGCCGAGAGCTCTAGCTGGGAAGAAATGAGGCAGTGGTTTGTCGGTGTCTGGCTTGGCGATGAGCTCATCTGTCGGAGTTTGTTGCAGCAGCAGCTGATAACCACTATTTCCCAGCAGGGCTTGGCAGGCACTTCGCTACCCCGGGCTCATCAAGCAAAAGAACAAACAGCGAGCAGAGGAGCTTTGGCGTGCTGCCAGCCAGGTGCGTGTCGCCTTAGGCACCTCTCGCTGTCATTTTGGCATGGAGTTGCAGCTCTGTTCAGGGCGCATGTGGTACTGGGCTTAGCACGGCCGGAGCAACACACAGCTGACGCGCGCCATGAGGGCGACTGCTCACTTACAAACACCTCTGACTCCTCCTCCCCCCCCCACTCCCTTTCCTGAAAGCTGAGCATGTGCTCCAGGGAGCTCTGGGGAGAACTCTGACTCCCGTGCTGTTCAGACAGTTTCTCCTGTGACACCATTTCAGCCGAGGGCAGAAGCAGAGCAATTAGCTGGAAAAAGAAGGCCCATATCCTTAGTGCTATCGGTGTGAAAGTGAATGGACAAAAGGCAATGAACTGCTACATATACTGCCTGCGCCAATATCTAGCTCATGGGGGGAAAGGGTCAGTGGAAGCAGGGTTAGGCCAGTGCTGAGCAGCGTGCATGTGCAAATCCCATCCTGGAATGGAGAAGCCCTGTAACAGTAGATCACAAGGTCTCTCTCCCGCTAGTGCAGGTTTGTTCACTAGTGTATGGTCCATAGCATTATCCTGTCTCAAAGAACAGAGGTTCCTTCGGAAGCTGACACACAGTCAATGCTTGGATGCTTTTTTGTTTGTTTGTTTGTTTTTGTTGCTCTTCAGTCTAAATTTTCCATAGCTCAGTTTCATCCCATTACACCGAATACCAACCTCTGTTTCCCTAAATGACTGCTTGCTCTTTGGAGTTTACACCCTTCAAACGTATGTGTGCATTGTAGTTGTTATACCCCCACACACACACCCTTGTACTGGTGTTTTCTTGAGGGGATTCTGCGGACTTCTGGAAGCCAGTGCCTTATTACCTTGCTTGGATATTAAAGAAATAGGATCGGCTGCCTAAAGAGAGAGGATTTAGGGTGTGGGCTGAGCAGTCCTGAGGGAGGAACCATAGGAGCAGCCAAGCCCGGGTAGAAGGTTTGAGCAGAAGTTTGTTAATCATTGTTAATTTTTTGTTGTTAAATACAAACCCAAGGAAGGGGGTGAGCTTTGAGTCTTCCCAGTGTGTGGACACTGGTTTAGAGCAGGTTGGAAATTACATTTGATCACACCCCTCCTTAGTGCTTTTATGGAAAAAATTCCATTGGATTTAGTGGAAATTAAACCAATAGGGTTCTGGAAACATAACTCTGAAATCCCTAGAGTGTTATATCCCTACTATAGACTCAAATAGGCTTGTTTAAACACTGATAATGAGGGTATCCTTCTCTATTCACTTCTCTAGGGTTTGTCCATAAGGGATGGTCCCTTAGCCAGGCAACCCACAATAAACTTAATCTTTCCTGCTTGACCAGACCCTCCAGCCCAGTACTCATTTAATGGCTTTTTTTTCTGCAGATCCACCTTGTCATCATTGCCTTTCTGTTACAGAAGTGCCAGGGACTGGACTGGCTGATCCGAGTGCTAATTTATTTCACTCCGTTAAAAAATGACTGTGTATAATTAGATTTGCAACAATGAGGGGCTGAAGGGCTCAGTGGGGGATCAGAGCAAGTGTTTTGCCTTTCCAGTGGACTAGATCAGCAATTCTCAACCGGCGGTCCGTGGCCCCCTGGGGGTCTGCAAGCCCTTTCAGGGGGGCTGCGGAGCCCCACGGCTGGCTCTGAGCTCTGGCGCTGAAGCCGGGAATAGCATGGGGCTAAAGCCAGCGGCCTCCCCACCCCAGCCAGGAGCAGCACGGGGCTAAAGCCAGCAGCCCCAGCCGGGAGCGGCGCAGGGCTGATACCAGCACCCCCTTAAGCCCCCGAAGCCACGAGTGGTGTGGGACTGAAGCTGACAAACCTCCTCCCCAAGCCAGGAGCAGCACTGGTAGCCCCCACACACACCTGTACACAGCTCCTAGCTACCCCCTGCCTGCACCCTGAGCTACTCCCCTGCCTGCACCCAGCCCCTAGCTCCCCCCTGCCTGCCCCCTGAGCTACTCCCCTGCCTGCCCACAGCCCCAGCTACCCCCCCCCCTGCCCCCGGATCTCCTCCCCCCCCTTCACCCCCCCCCTCCCCCCCCCCCGCCACCCGCCCCCCTCCCCCCCCCCCCCCTCACCCACAAGCCCCCCCCCGCCCCCGCCCAGACCCCGCCCCCCCCCCCCCCCCGCCCCCCGGGCCCCCCCCCCCCCCCCCCCCCCGAGCCACCCCCCCCCCCCCACCCAGCCCCCAGCTACCCCCTGCCTGCCCCCTGAGCCCCTCCCCTGCCTGCACCCAGCCACTAGCTACCCCCTGCCTGCACCCGGCCCCTAGCTACCCCCTGCCTGCACCCGGCCCCTAGCTACCCCCTGCCTGCGCCCAGCCCCTAGCTCCCCCCCTGCCTGCACCTAGCCCCAGCTACCCCCTGCCTCCACCCTGGGCCACTCCCCTGCCTGCACCCAGCCACTAGCTACCCCCTGCCTGCACTCTGTGCTACTCCCCTGCCTGCACCTAGCCCCAGCTACCCCCTGCCTACACACAGCCCCAGCTACCCCCCTGCCTGCACCCAGCCCCTAGCTACCCCCTGCCTGCAGCCTGAGCTACTCCCCTGCCTGCACACAGCCCCAGCTCCCCCTGCCTGCACCCTGAGCTACCCCCCTAACTTCACACAGCCCCTAGCTACCCCCTACCTACACACAGCTCCAGCTACCCCCTCCCTGAACCCTGAGCTACCCCCTTCACTTCACACAGCCCCTAGCTACGCCCTCCCTGCACCCTGAGCTACTCCCCTGCCTGCACCCAGCCCCTAGCTACCCCCCTGCCTGCACCCTGAGCTACTCCCCTGCCTGCACCCTGAGCTACCCCCCTGCCTGCACACAGCCCCAGCTACCCCCTGCCTGCACCCTGAGCTACCCCCCTAACTTCACACAGCCCCTAGCTACCCCCTCCCTACATACAGCCTCAGCTACCCCCTCCCTGACCCCTGAGCTACCCCCCTCACTTCACACAGCCCCTAGCTACTCCCCTGCCTGCACCCTGAGTTACCCCCCTCACTTCACATAGCCCCTAGCTACCCCCTACCTACACACAGCTCCAGCTACCCCCTCCCTGAACCCTGAGCTACCCCCCTCACTTCACACAGCCCCTAGCTACCCCCTGCCTGCACCCTGAGCTACCCCCCTCACTTCACACAGCCCCTAGGTACCCCCTCCCTACATACAGCTCCAGCTACCCCCCCTCACTTCACACAGCCCCCAGCTATCCCCTGCCTACACACAGCCCCAGCTACCCCCTGCCTACACACAGCCCAGCTACACCCTCCCTGCACCCTGAGCTACCCCCCTCACATCACACAGCCCCTAGCCACCCCCTGCCTGCACTCTGAGCTACCCCCTGCCTACACACAGCCCCAGCTACTCCCCTGCCTACACCCTGAGCGGTTTTTAAACTTTTTGAAATGAGTGCCCCCTTTGAGTTATATTTTTTGGTTGTGTCCCCCCACAGCTCTGACATGCTCAGTGGCCTCCTGAGTGAGTCGGGGTGGAGGTGGCGCTCCCTCCCTGGATCCTGCTGTGCGGAGCTGGCTCGAGCCCCGCCAGCTCTCCCCCCATAGAAGTAAAACAATGCCTATGCCTAAGGCCCCCACCCCACCCCGAGTTCCCGCTCCCGCTGGGCCCTGGCATTTTTATAGCATGTTGAGGGGGGCTTCAGCAAGAAAAAGGTTGAGAACCTCTGGACTAGATAGTACCATTATCTGATATGTTAAAATAATAATTTCCCTGGGAGGATTCCCTGGGGACCCTCAGTCTTGGGTGCATTTCAAGTGGCACAAGATGAACCCCTGGCCTAAACTGTTGCTAGAGCTGGAATATTCTTCTGGAGTGAAGCACTAACATTTCCAGCAAGTGGCACTTCATAGAAGCATCTCTGACAAGTGGTGCGGCTTGCTGTCTGGATTAATGAACACCTTCTTCAGCCCTTTGCCCTTCTTCTCTGCAGCACAAGTGCTCCTGGCAGACCAGGGGTACTAGGAGCTACATTTTAGTTGTAGCCTATGGTAACATAAGAACAGCCATACTGGGTCAGACCAAAGGTCCATCTAGCCCAGTATCCTGTCTTCTGACAGTGGCCAGTGCCAGGTGCCCCAGAGGGAATGAACAGAACAGGTAATCGTCAAGTGATCCATCCTCTGTCGCCCATTCACAGCTTCTGGCAAACGGAGGCTAGGGACACCATCCCTGCCCATCCTGGCTAATAGCCATTGATGGACCTATCCTCCATGAACTTATCTAGTTCTTTTTTGAATCCTGTTATAGTCTTGGCCTTCACAACATCCTCTGGCAAGGAGTTCCACAGGTTGACTGCGCGTTGGGTGAAAAGTGACAGCACTTCACTGCCTTGCAGTCACGTTGAGGGGTGGGAATTCTACCGCTAACCTTGTGTCACCTCCCCTGTCCAGGGTTTGCTATTTGAAATATATTCTGCCTGTTGTACTCTGACTGGATTTCTGTATAGGAGCTGGGGATCTTTTATTTGCTTAAAGCTATCAGGGTGAGATTATTTACAGGAAAGACCTGAAGCTTTTACTAACAGGACACAATGAGAGACTGACCTGAACCAGAACCCCAGATCGGAATCCCCGCATGCCTTCGTACCCTTACTCACAAGAGCACAGGGTTAAAATATGGGCAGGGTGCAGGTTTGAACATCATCTTCATCATCACGCTGTTGGGAAGCTTTTAGCTAAGCCCTTGCCTCATAACTTGACAGCCACCTGGCACCAATCTCATTAATATGTGAGCTGGGTCCCCTACCCGGCTCATCATTTTTTCTCCTGTGCTTAGGTGCACAATTCTGCTCACCTGCCCTAGGCAGGATCAAGCCCAAGGTGGTGTAACGTGCAGGGCTGCGGTTTGATCAGGTCACCTTTTCAGAGCAGAGCCCGGGGAGGGGGGTGGCGACGCAAAGGGCAAAGGCTCTAGAAATGCAGTTGAATAAAAGAAAAGTCCAAAATCATGGAGCTTATTGTAACCTTTTATTTTTCCATTCCATTTTTAGTGCCAATAACCAGACCCGTGAGTGTGCTGTGATAACAGGGGACACTTGGGAGCGTAGGAGTTGCTGTTTCGGAGCCGACCTTTAGACCTAAGCTGGCTCACCAAAGTAAATAAAACCGATTGTCCTATTTTGCTTGGGGGAGGGCTAACCTCACAATGACACCCTGGGAGAATGAAACCTCCCACTGAGACCCCCAGCGGGGTCTGACCCTTTGTGTCACCGAGCTGCTATTAACAGATCAGACTCACATGGCACTTTCCATTCAGGATCTCCAGGGTGGGTCGGCATCATTATCTCCACCGTAGGGGGTGGGAACCTCTCCAGGATGCCCTGAGGTTTGATTGCTGCACTCCCTACAGCCAGTACACTTCCACCCACGATCAACATGAGGTTTTAGCCTGGGACACCTAGAACTGAAGACCCCTGTAACAAAAGACCGGCCTTGCCTCTCTCTCTCTCTCTCTCTCTCTCTCAGGTGCTGCAAGGGTTAATTGCAGGCCAGGCCAGATTCTCAGCTGGTGTAAATCAGCATAACTCTATTGAAGTCAGGTGTGGCTGATTTGCATTAGCTGAGGATCTGACCCAATATTTGTAAAGTGCTTTTGAGATCCTTGGATGAAAGGTACTATGGAAGCGCCAAGTATAATTAAGCTCTTCAGGACTAGGACCTTGTCATCTTACCGTCTGCACCTAATGCACCTCTCGTGGGACAGACCCTGAAGTGCTTGCTCAGTGCATAGTCAAGCAAAACTTGAGGTGGGTGGGAATTTACCAGAGTGAAGAAACGAGGCAGGCCCTTGGATTTGACCAGTAGTGGCGCCAGCTCTTCCGGCGCCCTAGGCGGCGGAAGGTCCTGCCCCCGAAATGCCGCCCCCAACAGCGGCGGCGGAAGGTCCCGCCCCAAAATTTGAACGGGCGGCCGCAGCACCAGCGCCCCCAAAATAGGTGCGCCCTAGGCGACCGCCTAGGTCGCCTAATGGGTTGCGCCGGCCCTGGATTTGACCCAGTTTCTATTTTGATTAGTGTCTCCCTCTTATTTCTACCATCTCCATTTCCCATCATTTTGATTGGAATAAGCATCTGCTCTTGTTAGCCAATGACCAGTCGGGTGCGTATCATAGCTTGCAAAACTCTTGGCAGTGCTTTTGACAGGCCCTGCCATGCTCAGACTGAAATCCAGGGGCCTGATTCTCCACTGCCTTGCCCACTCCATGTCGCCGTTTACACCTGCGGAAGTGAAACACGACTTCCAAGGTGCACAGAATGAAGAATTCAGGCTTGGTAGCACATTATACCCCCTTCGTACAACCATGAATGACTACAGTGCGTGTAAGGTAGTGGAGAATTGGTGGCTTTTCAGTGGAAATGGGATCAGTGTCTATAGCATATAGTTCTATAAGGTCTGGCCCACTAGTCATTGAAGACAGTGAGATTCTTTCCATTGACTTTAATGACTAATGGGATCAGGCCCAGATTATTGTCACATGGCTCTTCCTTGTGATTTTTCTTCTTTCCTCGCATTCAGAATATTGGCCTTCTCCTCTAATAAACAACTGCCCACAGCTAGTATTGGATCAAATTCTCCAATAATAGCCAGTAGGGTGATCAAAATAAAGGAATTTCTTTTTTTTTTAATTGAAATGATTTCATACTGATGAGGCGCTGGATTAAATTAAACAGGATTGAATTAACTGGTGATTGAAATGAATAGAAAACCATGTCTTCAGTATCTGGTTGAGTATGGGTTGTGATGTCCTGGGGGTGCACATCTAGATGTCTGACCAGGACCATAACCAGAGACTGAGGCTAAAAAGTACATCCCAGTCTTTACACTGACCCTACCCACCCCACCCCACCCCTGGTGCATGCTGGGGCAGAACTTCGGGAGCATAGTTACCATAGTTTGGGTGCTCGTGTAGTGCAGATGTGATCAATAAAGGTCATAAGCCTAAAGTTTCAAATGACTAGTGATTGTGGGTACCCAACTTGAGACACTTTTAAAGAGGGCCTGATTTCCATACAGTGCTGACCAACTGCCCTCTGAAAACCCAGCCCATTTAATGTCCCTCATGTTGAGGACCCAAAAAATGAGAGATCCAAAACCACTAGTTGTTTTTGAAAACACAGGCCATAGTTTATCACTCCAGAGGCTCAAAGCCTTGATTTAAAGAACTCCCCTGTGACCTGGGATGTAGCCATGAGGTCACCTCTTTGGCCAATCACTTAGTATGAAGATGTTCCAAGTGAGATGCCTGCATTGGAGAGAGGATGGAGATGGACTCCTGGGGCTGGAGGTTCAGGACTGGTGCATCCACACCTAGAACACTCTGGCTACATTTAATGCTGACAAATATGAGGGAATTCAGAGGAAAGCCACACAAATGTTTACCAGGCTGGAGAAACCAACATAGGAGGAAAGAGAAAAAGAATTAAATATCAATAGCTTGGCTTCGGCAATATCAAGGAGGAACAAGATAAGCATCTGCAAGCGTATGAAGGGTAAACAGCCAAAGGGGACAGGGCTTGTTTAGGGTGATGAAAGGGAGAATCTTTAGGGATAATGATGGTAAAAATTTGTAAAGGAAAATTTTAGTATGACTGTCGTGGGGGGGAAAGCTTTTTATTCCACAGCCTCCTACAGCTCACATTTAGTCTCTCCGGGGAGGTGGTGGAAGTGCCATCGCTTAGGACATTTCAAACCATACTGGAGAATTTACTGGAGGGAACAATTCCACCCAGGCCCCGTGATGGACCAGGTGGCACCTCCATGGAGGAATGTTCCATCCCCAGTGACTGTATGAGGTTATTTTGACCTGAGAGGTATTGCAGCAGTGACTCGGTAGCTGGGTCACCTTAAACCTATCAACCCCCAGTAGAGTGCTGTTGGGCAGCGCTGCAACACATGCCTGCTACAGCACACTTCCTGCTCCTCCAGCTCCGGTGAGCACAGCCCCAAGATCCCCAGATGGAGAGGAACCAGAGCGATTCTGCTGCATGGGGATAGACAGGATTTGGGGAACCTATGCAGCAGGGCTTCCTGCATGATCTTGCCCATAGAGGCACACAGAACTGGGCAGGGGCAGATTAGGGGAGGAGCAGAGTCAGGGGATCTGCTGCTAGCGGAATCCACCAGCCATTGCCTCCCACAGGAGAAGCAGGGTCTCAGCTGTCACGGGAGTTAACACGGTCACAGGAGCAGGTGCAGAGCAGTAGCTGTCCCGCTCCGCAGGCTGGGAGGGGAGAATTCCTGCCCCAGCGCACACACAGCCCATGTGCTCAGAGACACATTTGCTCCTCTGTGTTCAGTGCTGAGCAAAGGGGAGATAGTAAATAAAGGCAATCCAGTAACACTCTTCTTTTCCTCTCTTTCAGTGCCACTGACTCGTGCCTCAACTTCACCTCTGAGTTGCCATGGCCAAGTTAGAGACCCTGTCTGTTCTTAGTGACCCAAGCTACCAGAGCCAGGACACCTTCCACTCGTTTGCCTCCAGGCCCTCTGAATCTGCCTCCCAAAACACTATGGGAAGCGTGGGCAGCGGAGTCGCCAATGAGCAAGAGTTTGCGATGAAGAGCGTGGGAACCAGGACTCAGAACAGCAGCAGGCAGGCTGATGGCTCGCGGAATGGCTATTCCATGCGGGAGATCTCTAACCGTTACTCCGGGGAGGAGAAGACCTACAAGTCAGAGAAGATCTCCAACTCCCTCTACAACAACGGGGACCTGCGCAAGAGTGAGAAGATGAAGACAGACATTTGTGGGAACGTTACCACCAACAACGAGAAAAACCTGCCGCCTCCTCCCCAGTACAGAGAACCCAGTAACCCACCAAAGATATTGCCGGTCTCTGGCAAATTGGACCAGGTAAGATTCCGTTATACCTTGGTACCCTGTGATGCTTGCAAGGCGTAAGTCCAGGGATGCAAATCCAGACAGTGAAGCAGAGAGAACAGGACAGGTCTTGGTCTGTAATTCTCAGTCGTCTCAGGAGTCTGAGCAGAGTAAAACTCTACCTTCTGGGAACTCGTGGGATTGGTAATGAGTCTTTCACTGCTAGGCTACCCAAGTCATGGTTAGGTCCAGATTTTTAAAGGTATTTAGGCGTTATTAGCATTGTAATGTCTCTGTGAGTTAGGAGCTGAAATATCATTGTCAAAAGGGATTTAGGAGCCTGTGCAGGTGTCACATATGTACGCCTCCATGTAAAGAGAGTTGGCTAGTGGCAACAGGGAAGCTAGACTCTTATGGCTGTGAAACCCTGGACAAGTCCCTTCACCTTGCTGTGCTGAACTGATATTTGAAGTATTTTGAGATCCTCCAGTGAAAGGCTCTATGCGGGTCCAGTCCAAAGCTTACTGAAGTCAGTTGAAAGACTGCCATTAATTTCACTGACCTTTGGATCGGACTTTATCAGAGCAAATCATTGCCATCGCTAACGTTTTTCCCATACTAGTCCAAGGGCTTACTTTAGTTTTCAGTAAAAGGGGGTATATTCCTTTCAAAAACACACCCTGATTGACTAAAGAAAAGTCTTTCAAAACATAGTCTGATGCAACAGAGAGCACCATGGAACTTGAAGATAATGCTCAACAAGGAGCGATTTCTATCTGGGCTGTCAAACAACTCCGAACCGTGGGAGGATGACACCTTTCCCTCTTACAGAGAAGAAAATGGTGATCACCCGAATAGAGTGTAAAAGGATGATGATAGGATCTTGGAACAAATCCTGATTCCGTTCAGTCACAGAGCAAGAGAGATTGAGTGGGGGAGTGGGGTGCTTTTGAGCACAGCGCTGGCAGTAGTTACTCATGATGTCTGTAAAATATGAAATCCAAAAATCTACAGTGTCTTTTAAAGTTGAGCAATAGAAAACCCTGGGGCCTGATTCTAAGCTGGGGTAAGTCAGTGTTGCTCCATTGACTCTAACAAAGCCTATAGAGTTACATTGATTTAATCCCAGCTCTGGATCAGTCCTGTTATATTTTGCGTATTGTTACAAAGCCTGACTACATTTGATGTGTGATTCTTTTTTCCTTTGCAGAGCAATGAGCCCTTAGTTAGACCTTCAGCCTTTAAACCAGTAGTTCCTAAAAACTTCCATTCCATGCAGAATCTCTGCCCGCCGCAGAACAATGGAATAACAGAGAACAGAAAGAGCTTGAATCACACCAACAGCAATAGCCCGTCTGCAGGCAAAAGCGGACTGGAGAAGACCAGCCTTAATAGGACTACAAACCAAGTGGGAGGTCTTTCCGATTCTGGCCGTAACTCTTTGACGAGCTTGCCCACTTACGGGACGGGCTACAGTCAGCACGTTGGCCCAATGAGTGCTTCAACTAGTCACATAAACCGCATTGGCACAACCTATGTAGATAAGAACATAGTGGGATACAATGGAATATCTACCTCAGACAGTGGACGGTCTTCAAGCAAGAGTACTACTTCTTTCAATAGGCTCAACCATCTGAACGAAACAATGCCTTTCCATTCACCCTCGACAGATGACGTTATCCAGGACCTGGAGGACAGGCTGTGGGAGAAGGAGCAGGAGGTCCTGCAGATGAGAAGAAACCTGGACAAAAGCGAGGCTGCCATCTTCCAAGTGTTTGAGGAGAAGCAAAAGATCTGGGAACGTGAAATGGAGGACCTCAGGCAAAATTATGCAAATAAACTGCAGCAGGTCTCCAAGAAGGCCCAGAGGGCTCAACAGGCCTTGCAGCTCCAGATCTTCAAGCTCCAGCAAGAGAAAAAAAAGCTCCAGGATGATGTGGGGCAACTTCTCCAGCAGCGAGAAGAGCTGGAGAAAAAATTTGTGGCTTTCAAGAAAGAACAGGCTGAGTTTCTTCCCAAGATTGAAGAAACCAAGTGGGAGGTAAGGGCCCAGCAAAATCACAGCATTATACTAGTTACACCAGTGTCTGGGGAGTGACAGCGTCAGTCCATGCTAACACCGATCCCAATCCAGCAAAGCACTGAAACACTAATTTCAGGGGGGCTTCTCACATGCCTAAAGCTAAACACATGATCAAGTGCTTTGCTGGATCAAGGCCCTAGCAGCAAAACATTTTGTTAATCGAGTACAACAAAGAGGCCAAACTCAGATAAAATCCTCCATGTAGAATGGACTGAAGGATAGCTTGCCCAAGCAATCTGGGCATGAATAAATAATTGCTAAACACCAAAGATTAGTAGACATGTTGGCTTGTGGCCCCAGCAGAACAGGGGGACCCTAGCCTACTGGGTTCTCTTCCCAGCCTCCCTACTCTTAAATCATAGAACCTCTCTTTGTGCCTTATTTTCCCCAGTGGGATGATAATCCCATAGAGATGTTGTGAGCTAGGGTTCATGAAGCATTTTGGGGTCCTCTGATTTTAGAAGTGCATGAACTGGTGGATAAAGAAATGGGGGTTCCCATTGTGCCCATTTGCCTTTTATCTCTGTCCACATCTTTTACCTTATTCCCATTGGCGGCAGAGAGGTTGTGAGAATGGCACAGCCACCATCAATAACTGGTGCCAATTATTATTATCATTGTTACATCCGGATTTGGAGGCTTCTTCTGATCTGTTCTATGGCATGTGGTAATACAGCCGAGGCTTCATCCACACACCGAGTTGCTCTGGATTAACTAAAGCTGTGACCTCTTTTTAAACTGATTTCAGTTAAACCAGTGCAACTTTGTACGTGCACTCTCTTTAGTTGGGTTAAATCTGGTTTATTGGTTCAGCTGGTAGGTGGCAGCTAAGCTGATGTATGTCAGGTTTAAACTGATGTGTGTCCACGTAGGGGTTTGCGCCACTTTAAGTAAATCAGTTTTTAAACCAATTTAAACTAAACTGGTGGAACTTCTGTGTTTAAACAAACCCTTGAATTCACAGCTCAAATGCTTTGTTTTTTAATTTATGAGAGAGTGAGAGAGAGAGAGTTGGCAGTGATGCCTATAGTTAAGGCTTCCTAACACTTTCCATTATCAGATCCAGTTTTCAGTTGCTGACACGTTTACCAAACTTAAACATTTCAGGCTGAAATTTTCCATTCCTGGTCTCTGCCTCAGGCTGACTATTTTTAGAAGTAAGTTTCAGCAAACATGAGTCAGCCGTTTCCAAGAACAAAGTTAGCCAAAAGGGAGTAGTTTTGCCAATGTTAACATGTTTGCCCTAATTAGGGTTGCCAACCCTCCAGGATTGTCCTGGAGCCTCCAGGAATTAAAGTTTAATCTTTAATTAAATATTATGTCATGTGATGAAACCTCCAGGAATACGTCCAACCAAAATTAGCAACCCTAGCCCTAATGTTGGTTTGGGGTTTTTTTGAAGAGCTCTATCACCTCCGTGCACTGGAGTGGGAACAAAACAATTTAGAAGGGGGGTAATTCTGGGGTCAAGGAGTTCCCCCCCTGCTTACCCCATGAAAAGCCTCTCTGATTTGGCCAAGTTATAAGCCACTGAAAATTGCCATTTGCACATGTGGCGCTCTTGTGAATAGCTCTCACTTGCTCTTCCAGGTGTGCCAGAAAGCTGGTGAGATCTCACTACTCAAGCAACAACTGAAGGATTCGCAAGCTGACGTCTCTCAGAAACTGAATGAGATAGTGGGGCTGCGGACTCAGCTCAAAGAAGGTAAGAACTTCCTGAGAGAGAAGGAAGAGCAGATCATCACCCTGAAAGACTCCTACAGCTCCAAGACCGTCAACCTGGAGATCTGCGAGAATGAGCTGCAGAGAAAGATGAATGAGGTGCAGATGCTAAGGGAGAAACTCAACCACTGTGAGCTGGAGGTCTCTGGCCTGAAGCAGACACTGGCCAGCATGGGGCACCATGGCCATTTCAATGCAGAGCTCACCGAGAAACTAAGGGACCCGTTGGCATGTGAGAGCGATGAGGCCAAGATGAAGCGCCAGAACGAGGACAGTGTCATTGCCCTGAAGAAGGAGGTTGAGCGGCTCCAGACAGAGCTGAAGCTGGAGCACCAGCAGCGGGAGCAGCAGGTGATGGACTTTGAGGAGGAGCGGCGCACATGGCAGGAGGAGAAGGAGAAGGTGATCAAATACCAGAAGCAGCTACAGCTGAACTACGTGGAGATGTACCAGAAGAACCAGCTCCTGGAGCACAAGGTGAATGAGATGACCACCAAGGCCACCAGCCCGCCTTACACTGAGGAGAAAAAACCATGGACTCCATCCAGGCTAGAGCGAATAGAGTCCACTGAGATCTAACAAGGGACCAAGTCAATAAAAGTAATTTTTATTACTGTGCATGTACTACCTACTCCAGCCAGTGATCTTCCTAAGAATAATGTGCTATTTTACCAGAGGTGTGAATGCACCGAACCCCCCACCCTTACTCTCTTCCTCAGTGCTCTATAAGTAAACTAACCGTGGATGTACATTGTTATACTATTGATGATGCTACATCAGTTTCTCCTAGTACATCTAGGAAGGGCCCAGTGGCCCTTTAGGAATCTGCCGTGACTGTTACTTCTCTATATGCTGCCATCCCTTCCACCATCATCAATTCCTCTGCCCTCTGCATTTGTTTTTTTTTCCCCTATCAGTTCATGCAGCAAAACAGTGCAAAGCGACAGGGTTTTTCAGGGCATTTTAGCCACATTGGCTAATAGAGCAAAGCTCTTGGGATCAGAAGAACTGTGCAGTTCAGCACATCACGGTATCCTATCTCGATGATACTTGTCTGACAGCCTAATCCAATGAAGTCAGTAGGAGGTTTGCCATTGACTTCAGTGAAACCAGGCTTTGACCCTATTCAAATAAGTCTCTATAGCAAATGCATTGCTAACGATTGCCAAGGTCCATGATGTTACTAGGTGTTAGAATAAGCCAGTTGAGGTACAATGAGCCAACACCAACCGCTGCCCAAAATGAACCAAGAGTTGCGTTTGAGGTTCCGAAAACATGCTGTGCTTTTGCTTTGCTATTTACATTCAGGTCCCCTTCCACTTCTTGACAATGATCAGGACTAGAAGCAGAAATGGCAAATGGCAGCAAACCCCACAATTTTTCCTGTATTTCTGGCCTGGCCAAAATAAGGAATCCCCAGTAATTCAGGCAGCAATTCCCATTCCTCAGGAGAGATCCCAGACGAAAGAACTTTGACTAAGCTTCAGAAAAGCATTCAAACTCCTTCCATGTTTGTCCAAACCAGAAATGAACCCGTGGGGGACGCCAGATCGCGACACTATCTCATTCCCAAAAGAAAGGTGCCAGGGTTGACTTTCCTCTTGCCATTGTTCCCTGGAGAGGTGGTCTAGTTACAGAAGGGCCTCAGGAAACCACCCACACATTTGCAGACTCTGCTGTGCTAGTGAACAAGCATCAGCACCATGGATAGATGTGGCAGGAGTTAAGACTCTAGCATAGGAAATAACTTAGGCCCCAGTTCAACAAAGGACCCAAGCACTGGAACGGGTTACCTAGGGAGATGGTGGAATCTCCTTCCTTAGAGGTTTTTAAGGTCAGGCTTGACAAAGCCCTGGCTGGGATGATTTAGTTGGGGGTTGGTCCTGCTTTGAGCAGGGGGTTGGACTAGATGACCTCCTGAGGTCCCTTCCAACCCTGATATTCTAGGCATGTGCCTAAGAACCATGCTGAGTCGGGGACGTAGGAAAATCCTAGGGGCCCAGGTCTGCCTGCAGATGCGAGTGTACAATTGCCAAGTCTCACACCTGGACCCAAGGGCAGCATTCAGCCATAAATGGGCCTGATTCTGTCTCCTACTAAAGATGTGTCACACCCTTCCGGAAGTGTAAAGATCAGGTCTTCAGGTGGGACTCAGTGCGAAGCAGTGGTGTGCGGGAGGCTCAGTGTGACTCAGGAGGAAGCCGAGTGCCCTTTCCAGAGGGAGAGCTAGAAGGAACAAAGATGCACAGGGTGTCGAATGAGCAGCGACACAAACCCCGACACAGTGATTTCAATGAGAGTTCAGGCCCACGCGTGTATTGAGCGAGAGCGGCAGGACGAGACAGGCTCAGCGCTGTGGAAAGAGCGGCCGAGAAAAGACATGGAAGCTGCTCATTTTCCATATGTCCCCTCAGCTGAGCTCGCACTACGAGCTGGTGGCTCACAATTCCTCGGGGGGGGTTGAACTTTGGTTGGGATTTACAACATCTTGGGGAAAGCCCAGGATTCAGCAAGCAGGGCTCACGGGAGAAAGGGGAAACTGACCAGTTCTCAGGGAGTTTGTCTGTTGTTTTCCAGCTGACTTTGCCCTTTGAGCAGGCGCCAGCAGTGACCAGCCCGGGCTACGGGGGGTGCTGGTGGATGACAATGGTCGCTGTTGCTGTACAAGTGAAGGCTTCTCGCAGGATGACCCGTCGCAGCCTGTCCTGGGAACCAGCAATTGTTTGTGAGGGCTCCTCAGTTTTCCCCCTGCTGCTCTTGTGCTAGGGGAGGCAAAGAAAACATATTGCATCCGTCCGGCAAAAACTAAAGCAAATACCCTGTGAAACTGGCTGTCCCAGCGACGAGCCCAAGCCAGCTACCTCAGAAACGGTGTTTGATTGATGGCCAAATGGCACTGTCCTGGTCTTGGGTGGGCTATGTAGGACAAGGAGTGGGCCTGGCGCTTGGAGATGGGGTGCACATGCTGAATATACAGGGTGGGCCTGGTGCAAAGCCCAGTGGAAAGAGTCTCATTGACTTAATGGGCTTTGGATGAGGCCCTAAATCAGTTGCTGCTCCATTGAAGTCAATGGACTGACTCCCGTATAACATCCTTGTGAGAGAGGAGTCAGGCTCTGACTGTACGCCCTGTAGCCCAGTTATGGGAGCAGAAGCGCTTACAGTAGGAGGGAGATTGACGTCAATGGGAGCAAGATCAGTGGCAAAGCTCCCAGTCATATGAAGAGGAGCAACCTTAGCCACCGTCATCTCTGTCTGTAGCTTGATTTCTCGCTTTGCTGCCCATTTGTAATGGTGCAATCGTGTCCCTGCTCAGGTCTCCAGGTGCCGATCGTTAATCCGCCCCCAGCCAGGCAGCAGAGTTGGCAAAAACAGGTGCTGCTTGAGGGTGCAAAGAGCTGAGGCTGTGTGCACAGAGCAGCATGCAGACCCCAGAGAGTAGGACTCGGCTAGAACGTTGGCGTGGCAGCGCCTGCCAGTTCGGCTGCTGTTAGACCAGGGCGTTGTTTTCCCTCCCCAGTGCCTGCAGTTCCAGTTCCTGGTGAGCTGCAGCCTGGCGTTCAGCAGCAGGCAGTGCAATTCCACAGGCACCGGGGGTGGGGGGGAGGGGTGTCTAATTTGCATGCCCAGTTGTTGGCCTGTTGGAGACATACCCTGGGCCAGATGGGTCTGCAAATGCCTAGTTTGTGTGCGAAGGCTGAATTACGTGTGGACAAAATTAGGCCCTGTTTCTGTCATTTTAAATTAGCTGGGCCTCTTCCTCCGCTGGCGTAAAGCAGAGTAACTCCCTTGACTTGAATGGAGCTGGCCACCCGGCTACTCGGTGAGGGCTGCCTGCGAAGTGCTGAGCACCCTGAGTCCCCATCAGTCAGTGTGAGGGGCTGAGTGCCCTAAATTCTCAGAGTTAGGCTTCTTCACGAGTTAAGGGATGGTGTGTGGGGGGGTCTGATTTCTGTTTGTGTGACCTGGGGCAAGTCCCCTTGCTGGGCCTTAGTTTCCCCATAAATTAAACCAGGATCACCATCCTTCCCTACCTCACAGGCAGCAGCGGCGCCAGGCACCAGCGCTCCAAGCGCGTGCCTGAGGCGGCAAGCCGCGGGGGGCGCCCTGCCGGTCCCGGCAAGGGCGGCAGTCAGGCAGCCTTCGGCGGCACGCCTGTGGGAGGTCCGCCGGTCCTGCGGATTCGGCGGCAATTCGGCGGCGGGTACGCCAAAGCCACGGGACCGGCGGACCTCCCGCAGGCATGCCGCCGAATCCGCGGAACCGGGGACCTCCCGCAGGCGCGCCGCCGATGGCAGCCCGCTTGCCGTGCTTGGAGCGGTAAAAAAGCTAGAACCGCCCCTGCTTGCAGGGATGAATTTATTCCTGTTCACAAAGGGCTGCTCTGAGCTCCTTGGATGGAAGGGAAAAGTGCAAATATTTTTAATCAATTTCAAACCAACTTTACATGTAATTTTTCAGGCCATCATTTAAGGAGAAGACGTTTCAGGGAACAGTATCTGCACTGCGAATGGGATGAGCCCCAGGACCTATTAGATCTCCTCCATTACTATGGGTGAAATTCTGGTTCAAATGAAGTTGATGGCAAAACTCCCACTGAATTCAGTGGGGCCAGGATTTCCCCCTATCATTCTAAAGGGCCCCAATCAGCCTTTGAGAATGTTCACACCCCTGATGTTCACCTGTGTTAGCATCAGCCAGCAGTTCCCATTGATGCCATCCAGAGGACCCTTCTTACCCGCTCAATGCATGCCTGAGATTCCTACTGATGCCCAACAAGTGCAGAACAGACCGATTACAGATTTACATGTTCTGCAGGCTTGAAACATTCCCTAAATAACGAGTGATCTAATCAGATCAATAGTACGCCTCCTGAAAGCTCCTTCAGGGTATGTCTCCACAGCAAAGAAAATCCCGCTGCTGGCCTGTGCCAGCTGACTCAGGCTCTGGGGGGGTTCAGGCTGTGGGGCTGTTTCATTGCTATGTAGAATTCTGGGCTTGGGCCCAGCTACTGGAGTCGGAGCTAGACCAGCTGAGGATCTGGCGATGTTTAAGTGACATTGCAAAGGGAAATCAAAGGAAAAGCTGAACCTTCAACACTCTACGGCCCCTTCCTTAACTGGCTGTTTTCTATGCAAATTAGCCAGACACTTTAACAAGCCAGACTCAGCAAAGTCACCGTTTCTGCAGGGTGACTGTGCTGCAAATTGCTCTTTATGTATGACGCCCGCCAGTGTGTTGCCATTACAAGAGGGTAGCTGAGGGCCCCCTTTTGAGGTTAATTACCCCGTGAATCCTGTAGGCAGATGTTTTGCCGAAATGCCGGCAAGTGCACAATTCCGTTCCCTTCCTTTCCCTGAGTCCCCACCAAAACCGTTGGGTGATAAACGGACTCATTCTGCTGGACGCGCTGCTGATTTTTGGAACCACAGAGCCACTTAAGGACAGGGGAGGGTGTTGTGCAGAGAGTTTCCACCTTACAGGCGGAAGGTGCCTGTTCCCACCCCTCTGGTCGTGTGTCATTACCGTTCTTCCTGCAGCTACGTCACCTTGGATTGGGATCTACTCAGATCTCGTGAACTATGCAGCTGTGAGCCCGCCATTCCTTCGGTGGGAGAGCCGCACCAAATACCCGAGGTGCGCTCAGAAGTTAGGCTGGTGATTCAGTAAAGGGCGTTCTTCCCTCCCAGGTCAGCACTGAGCTAATGCCCCAGCGAGCTGCTGGAGCTGCCTCTCGTGGGTGAGTTGCCAAGCAGAAGGTTCTGATCCTTAATGACTCCATTGAAGTCAGTAGGGCAGATCTTTGATTGGTGAGCATCAGCATAACTTCATTGCCGCAGAGCTCCGGACTTAGGTTAGCTGAGGATTTGGCTCAAATGAGTCACACTCGTGTAAGGGAGGGAAGAATCGGATCCTTTATTTCTTTGTGTGTTTGGTTTTCTTCCATGATTTTGCTTCTATTGCTTTAAGACGTCACACCTGGGTTGCTTTGGCTCGTCTCCAGAGCAGCAGGTGTGTAATGGCTTCACAACCGTATGGGAAAGGATTAGAGATAAACACTGCGCACCTAGCTATGCCCAGTACTGCTTAGTTTCCACCAATCGACTGACCGGCGATCAATCACATCGCTGCAAACAGACAAGCAAACAATAGCGTTGCTAGTGTAAAACTGTAGGAAAATCACTGACGGTTTTCTGTGTGTGAAGTGCTTATTAACTGAAATAGGAACCGAATCATATACTATATGCTGCTAAGTTATACAGAGACAAGTGTACTTGGATGTAAATAATGGTCTAGTTCTGTATATATGATTATTAAACAAAACAAAAAAAGAAACCTCTGTGACTTCTATGTGGGTGACTGGGATTGGCAGTAAGAGCAGAAGTCATTTTCAAGAGGGAAGTTCTGGACTACAGGCCTGATCCTACAAGGTGCTCGGCATCCTCAAATGGGCATCCCCCCATTGACTCCACTAGGAATGGGGGGTGTTCTCCATCTCTCTGGATCGGGCCCTTGCTGTCCTGTTTATCTGTTTGTTCCTTCTGCCCATTGATAGTCCTGTGGGGAACCTGAGATGTTGATGTCCTGTTGTTGCTTTGGCACGAGCCTTCCACAAAGCCCACCTAGGCAAGGCCATGAAGCTCCCTCCATTCTTCTTCTGAGACTTGGATGCTCAGAAGAAATGCCCAAATCGGGACAGCCTCTTAGGAAACCCACTGTTGAACTCTGCCACCAGCCCTATTACCCCATCTACCTGGCTTCAATGGCCATGAACATGGCTAATGAACCAGTATGCTCCAGGATTTCCTTCTGCTGATGGCACTTTATAGCTTGTTTGAGATGATGAGCCCTGGGCCATCATGACCGAAGGCTGAGTTGGGTGTTTGAATTATGGGTTTGGAACTGTTTCCTTCATTATTTCCTTCATTATTCCTTCAATAATTCCTGGGATTATTTAGTCTGCAAAAGAGAAGAATGAGGGGGGATTTGATAGCTGCTTTCAACTACCTGAAAGGGGGTTCTAAAGAGGATGGAGCTAGACTGTTCTCAGTGGTACCAGATGACAGAACAAGGAGCAATGGTCTCAAGTTGCAGGTTTAGGTTGGATATTAGGAAAAACTTTTTCACTAGGAGGGTGGTAAGCACTGGAATGGGTTACCTAGGTAGGTGGTGGAATCTCCTTCCTTAGAGGTTTTTAAGGTCAGGCTTGACAAAGCCCTGGCTGGGATGATTTAGTTGGGGATTGGTCCTGCTTTGAGCAGGGGGTGGGACTAGATGACCTCCTGAGGTCCCTTCCAACCCTGATATTCTATGATGCTATGTTTCTATGATTTCAAATGGTAGACGATGCTAGGGCATTGGGTGTGGGCTTGCAGAGGAGAATCTATCCACTGGGAAAGGGCTCAGAGTCTATTAAGGAAATAAGTGTTGATCAAAACTTCCTGTACACTGGGGAGAGGGAGTTGAGAGATCTTGGTTCTTTTCCCAGTTCTAGTGCTGACTTGGGCAAATCTCTTCATCTCTCTGTCTCTGTTTCCCCAGAAACTTCACCTGCAAAAGCACATTGAGATCCTCTGATTTCAGGGGCTGTATGAGTGCAGGGTTATAGAACTGGCCTATGCCAAATGAAGGGTGCCATTTAACTCCCACGAACTCCGTGGACTTCAGTGGGAGGTGGATTGGGAATCTAAACAACTCTGTTTATCATAAGCTAACAGCTAGCAGCAGCACTGGGTCCTGTGAGTGTCACTTTATCTCTCTCCCTAATAGCTCCTTAATGCCCAGGTTATTAGGGAATAAAAGATTTCAGAGGCAAAACCTGAAGTCAGACCCCTTTTATTCCTGACCCCTGCTTGGCATGTCTGGATAGACTCAGCCCATCTTAACTCAGGAGTGACAGATGCTCCCATCACTGAGCCCGAACTCGGGCTCCATAAAGGAAAAATTGCAGCATGTAGTGAAATGAGACTCATAGGTTTTCCCTTCATGTATTTCTCTGCCGACCTAGTTATCCTCATCAGCCCTAGGAAGCACAGTTGAGTGATTAACGACTGGGACTGGCAGTAAGGAGATCTGGATTCAGTTCCCAGCATGGCTGCTGACTTGCTAAATGATCTTGGGCAAGTCCTGTCATGTCTCTGTGCCTCAGTTTCCCCAGCTGTAGAATGGGGATAATAATCCTTCCCTGCCTCAGAATGTTTGTAAGATGCTGTGAGATCTCCAGCTGAAAGGGGTTGGAAAAATATAAAGTGCTGCCTGAGATAGACCTATTTTTGAAAGTGCTATGGGAGAACAAAGAGAACAGCCTTTCCCCCCTGCCCCCTTGTGCCCCTCGCCTCAAAGGAGAGAACTTATTAAATGTCCCTTACAAAGAGTAAACTTCCTATAGGTAGTAACGTCTCACTGATTGAGGTGGGGCTCAAGGCCACAACAGGCCATGGGTTGGCACAAGGGGCATGCGAGTGTGCTCTGTAGCGATCAGGCCAATGTGTGTGAACTACTGCCCACTGCTGGATGGAACTGGAACTGCTCAACTGCGTTATAGGACCTACGCGGTTCGCACCCGGTGGCCATTAGCTCAAGCAGTGAGGAACCGAGCTGCTGGGGCGGGTTTCGGCAGCCAGGATGTGCAGCACAGTGACAACAGCGAAGGCCTGGTTAGGCCCAGATTTGATACAGTGCGAAGAATTCTCCTGTTTTTACCCCTGTCGCTTAAGACATAAAATCCGCGCCCACGACCACTTCTGCCCCTCCAGGACATTTGCCCCCAGGGCCCTTCTCCAAACACCATGGAAGTTGCCCCTGCACACTGCCTGGGACCGTGCAAGCACCCCTGAGAGAGGTCGCACCAAGGAGCCATCGCTCCATTTCCCCTTCCCTTTGGAACTCCTAGCAACTGGCTTGGCAAGCCAGCCGGAGTCAGCCCCTGGCAGGGTGAGTCTCAGTGCCTGCTGGACAGGGGATCGCAGAAAGGCCTGGATCTTCCACTATTAAGGAAATATTGCCCATCTTTTCTTAGGAACCACCTTCTGTTAGTAATCAGCTGCTCCTTTGCCATGAAATTATTAGCAGGCTCTGCCCTTGTCATCCCCATCTGTGTTTAGAGCCTGACCTATGCTAGCTATTCAGGATTGCCTCTCTGGGAGCTATGCTTGTCACCTGTTTTCCAGCACAGTTATTGATCCCCATGATTTCCCTGGCCAGCGCGCGCAGATATTTCTTGGAACAACTTGTGATAGCCAATAACATGCTCCGGACTAGCTCCCAAGTAATCTAGTTCTCATGCTCTGCCTATATTTGCCTAGCATGCGCAATTGTTGCATGGCTTGTCACTGCCTTAGTTGGGGGGCTCAAAACAGTGTTACAACTGCAGCCAGCTGGCTGCAACCATGCGGAAAAACAGTTCCAAACCTAGCAACAAGCCGCAGTGCGGACTCAGCCTCAGCAACACCTCATACACGCCGCATAGTGCGGGAGGGATCCCTTAGAACTTCATTTGCCAGCTGTTACATATATACACAGCTGTTGCCACGCCCCCTCACAGGTCCCACAGATCACTCTTGATCTGAGTGGAAGAGGGAAACAATGACAATCATGGCTCCTGCAGTGTGGGAACTATTAGCAAATGCCAGCTTGTTAATGGAGACCTCCCTTAGCAGATCAAACAGAATACAGGGCTCCGGAGCTAAGTTAGACACATGGCAGTTTATTGGAGCCAGTGGGGATATGGATCAAATTGGTAGGTGAGTCTGTTCGTTTAGATCATAAATCCTTGAATAATATCCAAAGAGATTATAATAAAATCTGTAGCTTGGCCCAGTGTCAGGCAAGGCGCCTGAAGAGCAAGGATCGTACTTTTCTGGATTTGAATGGTTATTTTCTCAGAAGAAATCAATTTTGGCTTTCCCTTACAAAGATACATTGGCCCAAGCCCTGGTTCAAACTCCATCTGAGTGTGGGAGTCTTTCCATTGGGCTGTGAATCAGGCCCCTAGTATGCATGATCATGTCTCCCTCTAGGGGCTGGCCCCTGCAACTATAACAGCTTTCTACTTCTTGACAGGAGTCCTTTAACTCAGGTGGTGGGGCTTGTGTTTATGGCATTGAAGGTACCAGTTTGATCCCCACTGGCAACCATTGTGTCTGTACTTTTACAGCCATGATTTGCTACATTCAGATCCAAACAGAGACTGGGGCAGCTCTGAATTTTGGACTGGGATCCAAACTTGGTCAGAATCCAAGTATGGGCAGATTGGATCCAGAGTATCATTTTGGGCCCATCTCTTAGGAAGACACTGTATTTCTCTAGTCTATCAGCATGGTACCTTGGCTCCTTTCGGATGACTGGAGGGACAAAACCACGTGGGCAGATCTACCCCACTGGTGCAAAATGCCACACCCTAGTAGTGTGCTGAGCAAACCAAATGCCTATGCAGTTTCTTACCATGTGATGGTAGAATCAGGTTCTGAGCTGGAACCTCTGAAAAGCGTTTTCATTTGCACTGTCTCATATCTTCTCAAAGTCTGACATTTGCTCTTCTAAAAGCTCTGAACCGGAAGCACCCAAACATGTGAGACCCTGACAAGTGACCTAACAGGAGTGTGTCCAACCTGCCTTTACATTTACATTGGGTTTTTTAAATCAAAACTAAATTCCCACGGCTTATTTGCTTGTCTCTGTCTTGTGTCTCTGTTCCTTTACAGGAACCATGAGCCAGATCCTCAGCTGCTGGCAGTCCACGTAGCTTTGTTGACTTCAGTGGAGAGATGCCAATTTAGGCCAGCTGAGGAACTGGCCTAACATATTGTCTGGGTTCACCAGCAATAAAAACCCCGCGGCTGAACAGGTTGGAGCCTGGCCCTGCCAGCGGTAGGGGTTGGGTTAGCTGCAGGCGGCGGCGTTGGAATACGCATAGACCCACAGGCAGCACTTGGGACGGCCCTACTGTAAACATAAGTCCTGACCTTGTGTGTTGTGTTTCTTAAAGTCTCCCTCGCTATCTGCTCTTACTGTGAATTCAAACCAGAAGTTAAACTGTTCCCCTGTGTTCCGCGTTGACTGTTGATGGGTCTCTCTGAACTCTGTCTAGCGAGACTTGGAAAAAAACATCCACAAAAACAAATACTTTCAAAAGAATAAGTATTAATTAAAACAGACCTAGGTGTGGCTCATGTCCACATTCAGACACCGTCGCATTAACTGTGCCTCTGATAAATGTGTTTAAAGAAAAGAAATTAAACAAAAAATGGACTTTTTGTACAGCAAAGATGTATCCATTTAGAAACCTATTGTTAAACCTCTAGCACATTTCACAATCAACGACTAGTCTATTGTACATCTCCATCGGGTTATAACATTGTGAAGAGTCGCTGCCTTTTGGATTTTCTACAGTGTACATATATAGATATGTCCATATAGAGAGAGGTGTATATATATATATATGTAAAGATCTATATGTATACGTATCTCTAGCTATCTCTCTATATCGATATCTGACTGTGAAGGATTTTTATTCCATCAAAATAAAATGGAGAAAGGCCCCTTTTAAGAATCTGCATTTCTGGCTGGTCTGTATTTTCGTCGATGGAAAGGGGCAGTGGGAGCGAATGCGCAGAAGCGCTCGGCGTTCAGACCTTGGCGGCTGTGTCTGGGGTGGGAGAAGGTCACAAAGGTTTTCAAAACAAATCACAAAAGAAAGAAACTCTCGCCTCAGCTCGCTGTGAGCTTGGGGCAGTCTGGGTTTTGCTGGCTTTCATTCAATGAATGGATTTGTCACAGTAATAGAAGGGGGCCTTCATGCACTGGGTGGGACAGTATATTATTAACCATTTGGTTACTGGATAGTCCTTCAGGGATTTTCAAAGCACAACTGGGTGTTAGGCACCCAATTCCCATTGAAAGCCGAGCCCCTAACTCCCATTTGTGTCTGTGCATCCAGCTATCCCGTCCTTCCCTGATTGACAGATAGGGGCACTGTAGTAAGGAGGAGGCTCATCCAGGCCAGGTAGAGCTAATCCTAATCCGCCCTAGCTCCATCTTCTGCCCCAGCTGGCAGGTCTGATGTGTGCCTCCATCCTTGTTTCTGAGGCTGACCACCCGGCCGGGAGGGAAGCAGCAAGCTAAGGCTGCTGGACGCTGGTAATGTCTCAGCAGGGTGGTCAAGGCAAAAAAAGGGGACAGGTAGTGAGGGGCCAAAGTCACTGGATTTGACACCAAGGGATTAACAAAGTGATCGTTGTTCCTCTGTTCCACCTGAGAGCCTGAGCATGGAGCTGCGAGCACTGGGAGGTTCCTGGAATGTTTGTTCTGGAGAGGTTCCCGCCTGCTATTTATTTCAATCGGGTTATTTATTAGCTTCTTCATTCCTTTCCCACCTTTGCTACACTCCAGCCAGGCTCCAAGAGAGGTCCTATGCCTTCAATGCATGTTTCTGTCTGACAGCTGTTACAAGCAACCTCCTGCGATCACTGCCCTTGGGGAGAAAGGACGCACACACCCTCCTTTTTTTAGTGTGTTTACGGCTGCGGGTGGGCACAGGGCCAGGCCTGCGTGTCTCCAACTGCAGGATCGGGACCTTAATGAGATTCCCTGCTGTCTGCGTGAGGGAGGGAGAACAACTGTACAGGTAAATGCAATGGCAAAACCCCCAAATTTGCCCAGCAGACCAAAGGGCAGGCTTTGGACCTGAACTTGCTTGTAACTCCTTGAGTGAAATTGACTGGGTTTTAAACTGATGGGATTCCATCAATAAAACAGCAGGAGGGGAGGGGATCAGATGAATGGGCTGCTTAACCTGCCACCATCAGTTTGCTGCTGCATTGCCTGACGCCCCACCTGTTCTGGTCAGGTTTTGAGGAGGTGATTTTCAATCCCCTGAATGTCTTTTGAAATCCCACCCCACCCCCAGCTGCCAGAAGTCCTGTTCTGCTCAGATGGAGCTGGAGGGAGCCCAGTGCTTGAACACAGAATGAACGCTGGTTGGTCCAGAGGCTGAATAGAAACTCCAGGGTGCAGCTTGTCATGTCGGTGTCCTGGCCGCTGCCTTACACTGTCCTATCTGCCCCAGCTCTGGAAACGTGGGCTTGCGAGCATATGATGAATAATGATGCGCTGGGAGAGGCTGGGTTAGGGTAAGGGATAAGTCACTAAAGCCGACAGGTTCTTGCACCCCGGCTACTGCTGTGGTTCAGCCATGACACTCAGGCAAGAACTTCCAAATCCCAATACACGGAGATGAGCAAGAGGGACGAGGGGTTTCCCAGAGTCACCTGGAGGAGCCATCAAATACTCTTGCTCTACCCATAGAGCTAGCAGAGGGTTCTCTCGCCTCAGCCCACTTGCCACCATTGCTGTCTGGGTACTCAACATGGCAGCATGAAGAGGTATCAGGGGATCGCAACCATCTTGCTCTTCCTCTACTGCTAATGGAAGGTGGATCCTGACTAGATCCCAAGTAGGTGGAAGAGGGATCTCTGTACAGAAAAGGTTGAGTACCACTGAGCTTCTGTTGGTTCTTATAACAACAGCACAGACACTGCTCTACTGTGTGTCATAAGCCCAATACTGCTGATGGTGACCCTCCTTTATCTCAAGTGGTAGGGGCCTGTGCTCATGGAGCTGAGGTCTGTCCCCAGTGTTGCCTTGGAGTTCTGCATGGCTGGGGTGTGCAGCATCATGAAAATGCAAAGTCCCAGGTGGGCACAGTGTTTACAGCATGAAGCAACACTCACATAAATGAATGGGGTGCATCAAACAAAGCAATTAGAAAAAATGGGAACCAGAGCACTAGACTGGGTGACAGGAATCCCTGAATTCGAACACTGACTCTAATGCATAGGGAAGGGGAGCACAGGATGAGGGGCTGGAACAGAGAGTCAGAGGGATGGGGAGCACAGGCTGGGGGAGTTGGATCTCTGAGGGTCGGGGAAGAACACAAGTTGGGGGGTCAGATTGGTGAGGGTTGGAGGGAGGAACACAAGTTGGGGGGTCAGCTTGGTGAGCGTCGGGGAGGAGCACAGGATGGTGAGGTTGGATTGCTGAGGGTCGGGGGAGGAGCACAGGATGGGGGTGTTGGATCTCTGAGGGTCGGGGAAGAACACATAATGGGGGTGGATCAGTGAATGTCGGGGGGTTGGGGAGCACAGGCGGGGGGGTCAGATCAGTGAGGGTCGGGGGAGGAGCACAGGATGGGGGGGTTGGATCGGTGAGGGTTGGGGGAGGAACACAGGATGTGGGGGTGGATTGTTGAGGGTTGGGGGAGGAGCACAGGATGGGGCATGAATCGGTGAGGCTTAGAGGAGGAGCACAGGATGTGGGGGTGGATCAGTGAATGTAAGGGGAGGTTAGGGAGCAGAGGCAGGGAGGTCGGATCAGTGAGGGTCGGGGAAATTGGGGAGCACAGGCCTGGGGGCTGGATTGGAGAGGGTTGGAGGGACAGGGAGCACAGGTTGTGGAGGGCCTTATCGGGGAGGGTCACAAGTCTCCCTGAAATGAATTTGAAATGTTGGTCCGTTTGACCACCCTGTGTTCTGGAACATGACTGGGGAAATCTCACACACACAGAGGAAGCTGGGATTCACACCCCTTGCACAGGCACGTCTCCAGCCTGCGCTATAGGAGAACTCCCCTATAACAGCAATAGTAGATCCTTTATCTTGCCTGTGGGCTGGCACACTCATTCATCCACACAAAGCTGGTTCATTACAACACACACACAAGAGCAGGTCTGATCCCCCCTGATAGCCGCTCCTGGCTCACATACACCTGCTGGGACGTCACACTGTAAGCGAATGGGTGACGTAACACCGAATTCCCAGCGACCTGAGCACCTCAGCCATCGTCCAGTTGGTCATGTTACAGCTGCTCCCTACCATAGTTATTTCACATGGCAGCAGGTGACCTGCTCTGCTCAAGATCCCCTTCTGCCCCATTGCCCAGGGGGCTGCTGCCAAGCGGACTGTACACTGGGAACGGTCAGGCCTGAAGTTGCCATTTCTATTTAAAACCCTGAAGTCCCTCAGACGGCCTCAGGCCCAGCACGAGCCGCAGTTAGACTTTTCCTCCTGACCTTGCCGCTGGCCGAGGCAACAGCTGCACAAGGCTAATGCGGCCTGTCCTCGCCCCAGAAAAGGCAACACATCTGTCTGGAGCAGCTGGTTTCCCCTACGGCAGTAGTTGGTGCATGTTATGACTGTCAGATGGATGTCCAGGGCTCCCTCATAGCTGCAGATTAATACAGGAATATACCCTGTGATCAGTGACGTATACTAGCCACACATCAATGAAGCAACATTACACGGGGGCTTTAATAACATTTTTTGGCCTCATACAACGGTGGAACGACGTGTGACACTGTGTGGTAGTGCCATGATGCTGGCATGACCCCAGGTAGAAGGGGTGTGACACCATGTGGCACTGGCATGATACTGGCATGCCCCCAGGTGGCAGAAACGTTACACTATGTAGCACTAGCGTGACGCCAGTGTTAGCCCAGATGGTGGGTAATTTTGTCAAGTGTCCGTCACGCAACATGGTGGTGCCGATCCCTGGTGTTACCCCACATGGCTGAGGCATGACAAAGCGTGTCAATGGCATGTTGGTGTTAGCATGAGGCTGGCGTGACCCCAGCTGGCAAGGGCATGACAACAGGTGGCAAGGGCATGACATCGGGTGGCGTTGGCATGACAACAGGTGGCAAGGGGCGTGACCCCCGTTGGCGTTGATGCCCCCAGCCAGGCGCGCGGCGCGGTCTCTGCCCAGGGGCCGGGCACATGCGCAGGCCCCGGGGAGGGAGTGGGCGGGGCAGAGTCGGCCGTGCGGGGAGCGAGCGCCCTCTGGCGGGCCCACGTCGACGCCGCAGGCACAGCGCTCCCCATTACAGGCGCGGCCTGGCCCCGCTCGCCTCCCGTCGCGGCGGAAGTGCGTAGGGGTCAGGTGACCGGAAGCGTTCGGCGGCGACGGGGCACGGTAATTCCAGGCAGGAGGGCGAGACCCGGCAAAGGAGACAGCGAGCGGCGCGGCCCCGGTGAGTGCGGCCAGAGAACCCGGCCCGGGGAGAGGCCCGGACCCCCAGCGCCGCCTGCCCCCGCGAGGGGTCGGTCGGTCCCCGTCTCGCGCCCCCTGAGTGTCCCTGTCACCGCCGGGCCCTTCTCGGCCCCGCCAGCGCGTGCACGGTGCGTGGGGGGGGCGGGCGCGCCCTGCCGCCTAAACGGGCGCGTGGTGGGGGGGGGGTGTGCGCGCGCCCAGCACGTACACTGCTGCTGCTCCCCGTGTGTTGCGTGTGCACTGGGTCGGGGCAGGCGCGCCTCGCGCGCGCGCGCACACACATTGCACAGGTGCTGCTGCCGCCTCCCGCGTGTTGTCTGTGCACCGTGCACGTGCAGACACGTACCGACGTCCTTGCCAGGCGGCGCACACGTTTGAATGCCCCTCTCGCTCAGGCCGGCCACGCAGCCCGGCCGTGACCTGGTGCTACCCCCCTCTGCAACCGATCACTGGTTCTGGCCCATGTGGTAATGCAGGGACGGGGGCACATCGCTTCCTGCGTGTGTCGTTCATGCCTGGTCGCCTGCTCGTGCTGCCTTCTGTAGGGTGGGTCAGGTGCTCCTGGGACCCCACACAGTGCCAACCGCGAGCTCTTCTACCCAAAGTATAGCCAGCAAGTTCCCTCATCTGTCTGCCTTGTTCAACACCAGGTGGCAGCAGGCACCTGTATCTAATCCTCCATGATTCCTGGGTGTGAAATACACCATGGAGCTCTCACCCCTCCAAATACTCTGAATACACAATTGGAGCAGCTCTGCTGAGTGCAGGTGCTTTTTTCAGTCATTCCTTTGTCCTTAACACACTTTACAGGAGTTAGCTAGACTCTTAATCAAACCTGAATCCCATATAAAATATGCAACTTTACACCTAATTTTAACATTTGGGTCGAGATTTCCTGGTATTTGTTGGGAGATAATATCTTCCCTTCCATTTTTAATTTATGGGGCTAGCATAGTGTATAATACATAACTTATTTGATACATAGCAGTGAGACTGTGATGGGAAATGTACTCCAAGCAGGAATGACACAAAGATTTCTTAATGTTGGTTATCAAGCGTATATTTGTAATTTTTGAGTGTCCAAAAAGTGCATTAGATGCTTCAGACTCCAGGAAAGATACAGTTCCTGTCCTGTAGAACATATAGCCTGAGGCTTCTGTTCTGTAACTTAATCAGCACAATTGGAACCATTGTCATTCTTGGTGCTTCACAAGGGTCCACCCATCCAGATCTACTGCAGGATTGGAGTCTGTATTAGGCATGACCCACAAAATGAGAATCCGAAAGAAGGGGCTGAGGAAGGATAAGATGGACAATGTCATCTCTTGGGACTTCCATAAGACATGCGTGCTGCTTGAGGAGTCCAGTTATGTTTGCTTTTTAACTTGCTTCTCATACATGACACAGCAGAAGTGAGTTTCCAGGAGGGATTTGAATGGAGAGAAGAGGGGATGTTGGCAGCCTGTTTACACATGAAGAATAGCATAGGAAAGAGTACAAAGGTGTGAGAGCAGGAAGGAACAAAGGGCATTGAGGCTGGCATCTGTCATTGGTGGTGGGAAGAAGGACCTATAAAAGAAAATACATTTGGAGGAGGAAATGAAGGACTAGCTTTAAAGTTCATCTGGCACGTCGTTGGGATTCGAAGATGGGAGTAACATAGATTAAGTGATGAGCAAGACGGGTTCTAAAGTGTCTTTCTCTCAAGAATTGGCATTTCTTGTCCACCGTCCCTCCCCCTCCTCTTTCTTTCTCTTCTCCGTGTTCTTCTGTTGGCTCTCAGGAGGGGGAGGGACAGTGGATGGGAGGGACAGTTCCATGGATTTGAAATCAAGGGACCGGTGAATAAACTCTTAACTCTACATAGCACCTCCCAACGCACTTCTGATTTGTTTTACAAAGCTTCATACCAAACCATTCTAACAGGGTTCTTAGCATGATTCTGGTGAGCTCTGTGACCCTGGACACATCACTGACTGGCTCTGTGACTCACTTTCCTCTGGGTAAAACGGGGATAACCATCTCATAGGAATGTTTTGAAGGTTAGTTCACTAATGGTAGCAAAGTGCTTTGAGATCTTTGGCTAGAAGAGCAAAGTAGATTCATTTATTTTTAATAGATAGCCCCCCTTGCATAAATGAATGTGTGCGTTCTATTAGTGGAATAATTAATATAGAGCACACAGAATAGACCAATAAATAGACGGTAAAGAAACCTGCGTATCCTGCACTTAAAGTGGTCTAACAGTCAACGACTAGCTTATATTGGGCCACAAAGCTCACCTAATTGAAGCTCCAGCAGACTTCTGGCAGAGGAGGTGGTTTCAGAGATGGGTGGGCCTCTACTCAGGCTACGCCCTGGGGCCAGATTTTGGGCCTTACACAGATCATACTTCTACCATTCCAGGCTAACTATCTGGAGACCTGGGAGGATGGCTCTGTGTCAGTTACGCTCAACTCCAGGTTGCCCTGACAACCCTAACAGCTAAAAATGTTTTTGTTTTTAAACGAAATCTTGGGTTCTGCAGGCATTGATAGGGAAGGCCAGAGAAAAGATTCCTACCCGCTGTTGACAGTGGATTTGCTGGGGCCTGCATTGTGCCAATATGTAATGGCTATTTGCTTTATTTTTATTGTACGTGTACTGAGGGTGGAACTTTTTTTGTTTTGTTTTGTTTTATCAGAGCATCTGATAGATTAGAGGGATTGGGTGGCATTCTCACACATAGGGTGAGCTGTTGCTTTCTGCAGCATTTGCCAAAGTCCCAAGCACAGTGCGTTGCTGTGATTCAGAGCAGTCAAGACTGAAGAAACCATTATGATCTCGTCTGATCTTCTCTTGGGCTACCAAAGGCATGAATTGCTATGAGGAGGCTGGTGTTGGGTCCAGCACTGACATCTAACTTCGTGCTGTGCTGACATGGACAAAGACACTGTTATTGCCCTAACCAATGCGGTTTAGACACAGATAAGGCATCAGACAGGAGTAGCTGCAAATGAGTTTTATCTACCCTTTAATATTTTTTTTTAAATAACTTGTCGTCTTTTCTAGCAATCTTTTCCTTAATTCTTTCTCTAGAATATTTTTTTTTCTGCTTTGATTTCTCACATGATAACCATTTCCCTTCTTTTGCTTTCTCCTCTGGTCTCGTTCTCTTCACCCAAGTTGTTTTTTCACCTTTTCGCACTCTCCTGTTCTAGACCTCCTCCTGTTGCCATTCTTCCAGCGACAGAAAACGTGAGTGAGGCACCCTATGCAACATGGCTAAGAAAAGTAGGATACATGATAAATGAAGCACTGTGAGAGGGCACTGCTGGTCTATTTTTTTGTTGCTGCTACACAGGGGAATTCTGCATAAAACTCAGCTAAGCATTTACTAAGCTTTTTTTCTTCTTCTTGTTGTCATGGGTGTGACATGCTTGTCCTCAGTCAGGAAGCTCTATTTGTATGCAGAGTCATAAAGGCATCCATAACAGCTTACTGTCCCCGTGGCCGGAGGCCGTCGTGCAGAGGAGCACAGAAGCTAATACATGTTGCTGTTGTTGTGTCTTCACCGAGCTTTGGCTTCCCTAATTATTTGGCATCCTGCAATTCCAACACATGTTTCTTCTAAGTAATGAAAGAAAGAGTGAGCTTTTAAGGAAGTTGAAAATGCTAGAAGATGGCTATCTAATACCTCCTCAGGGTTAGCCACACAAGGCGGGGGAAGTATATCATGTTTTCTATTACACAGAGCAGTGACCTGGTGCTGTAACTAATCACCATCTGACTCATCCTAAAGAGGCTAAATTGGCTGCTTACCCAGGATGGCTACGCTAGATTTTTGCTTTGGCAATTTTCCCATCGTTGCCTTCCATCTGCAGTAACAGTGGTGAGAGCACTCTTATAGTCACTGCCCCCGGTGGTCACTAGCGTTTTAAGCACCACGTCATCTAAACCTGTAGAAAACTTCCCCAGGCCTAAAGAATGGAACTCTCTTTGGTATCTTTACAGTTCTTCTGAGTACTAATTTTCAGTGTGTGAGAGTGTAACAGCAGCTTGTGACTTTGGGGGGGTTTCTCTCATGCTTTTTATTGCCCACCCCCAGCCCCCCTTCATTCTAGGGCTGCTTTTCTTCCCTAGCAGTGTTAACAGTCACTAACAGCAGCCATTTACTTTTGTTTTGGTGGTAGGGTGCCAATCCTTCTGACAAGCTAGTTCCACTCCAACTTTCATTCTGTGTCCCACTTCATAAGAGAGACACCCTCTCCTGTATCCACCTCCCCTCCCAATACCCCAGCCTTACATTATGTAGTCTCAGAATACTTCCATATGCGGAGCAAAGCTTGTCCTTGGGCCTCATTTTCAGAACTTCTGGGGTTCTGGCTGGTGCTTCTTGATAGAACTGAGTCATTTGAAACACAATCTAATGGAATTATTAGAGCTTTGACGGCACAGAGGCTAGGTCTACACTACCCGCCCGGATCGGCGGGTAGCCATCGATGTAGTGGGGATCGATGTATCGCGTCTCGTCTGGACGCGATACATCGAACCCCGAACGCGCTCACATCGACTCCGTAACTCCAGCAGGGCGAGCGGAGTTCGCGGAGTCGACGGGGGAGCCGCGGACGTCGATCCCGCGCTGCGAGGACGCGAGGTAAGCGCGCCAAATTCGAAATAAGATACTTCAACTTCAGCTACGCTATTCTCGTAGCTGAAGTCGCGTATCTTATTTCGATCCCCGCCCCTAGTGTGGACCAGCCCAGAGTTATAAAAATGTTAAAGGGGCACTGTCAGCTTGAAATCTAATCAGTTTTAAAAATGAGTTAAAAGTACCTTAGGTCCTTTCACAAACTGAAGAAACAGAAATGTTTCCCCTAACCTGAGAGCCATTTTATAAGTTACTTGTAACAGTTGCGTTGCCAGTCCTATCAATTCCATAATGTATCAGGTCTTCCATTTTGCAAAATAACTTGGGTCGTTGATCTTGGGTAGAGTTTGCGTGTGGTAGTTTTGGACAGTACTCTCAGTTGCTGACTTGCAGGAAAACACCTGATACTCAGTAATTCTTTGTGAACCATGTGGGAAACCAAGACTGTCTCACACCATCTAACATACTATAGTGTTAAAGGTTATGTTTTTAAAAAATGCATCATGATAGATGGAAGCCACTCATTCTTCATCTGCCCTTTTTTCAGTACCTGGAGACAATTCTGCGCCCAGTAAGTTGTGATCCATGGCTACAGTGATAACATGCCGAAGATTTCCAGGAGGAGTTCGCAGCATGGTTGCATTTTCAACTACAACCAAGTGCGGGACCAGGAAGAGAATTCCTAGTAGAAAACAAAAGGAGGATGAGAGCCCTGAAGTGAGTGGCACAGATGCTAAAGCTGCGGCTTCTATCAGATTGCTGAACCCTCTGGAGTACAGAGTACATTATAATCCATCAGCTTACACAGGAACCAAAACCGCATCCCATCAGAATGCTGCTAGAAACTGTGAAGATAGTGAAGGGCCACTTGGAAATGAATTCTCCAGCATCAGTGCTAAGCAGTTCCAGAATACGTACAGCATCACCTGTTCTCGAAGACGGTCAAGCACAGAACACACCTTGCTGGATCTGGAGCTCCATAAAACTCTTTCCACACAGGCCAGCTCAGTGTCTCCAGCTACGCTGGAGCCCGAGGAAGACAAATTGCTAGACACTGATGTGGAGACCTATGACACTAAGGAAGACCCCAGAATGTTTCAGAAGCACAGACCTGAATACCGATCTTTCAGTTATGACAAGTCGGAGACCTTGCAGGTCCTTCCTCTAGAAGAAGGTGGCTTGATATTACATAAAGTAACTGTACTTAAGAGTGGCCTGATCCCAGGAACCATTGTGGAATATTTTTGCAAGCTGAGCTGTTTGCCAGTGGAGCAGCATGTGATGGTGAGATCCAATATTAAGTTTATGATGCTGTGTCGTTACGGACTTGAAAACATCCAGCTGTTTAGCATCTCAGAACTCACTGACATTTTAAAGGCCTTTATCCGTTTAGGCATTCCACCAACCCACTCCATGCTGAATGTGTATGAGACTGAATTTTGCCGTCGGGTCTGGGACATGAGCCTGGATCAGCTACTGCTGGTGGCTGACCTGTGGCGCTGCTTGGGATGCAGTGTGCCTCGCTATTTACAGATCTCCTTCAGTTATGTTAACTTGCATTGGAAAGACCTCACCTTGCCTCAGCTGGTTCAGCTGATTTATATCGTAGGCGAAGGCCGGAGAGTGCCCCAAGATTTAATGCAGAAGTTGGAGACTTTAGTGTTTAAGTACTTGGATTCCTTCAACTTGGAGGAAGTGGGCACCATTTCCTTAGGGTTCTTCAAGTCCAACAGTGCCATTTCTGAGCATGTCATGAGAAAAATTGGAGACAAGGTGTCAGGCCAGATGGCAGACATGAGCAGTTATGCTTTAGTGAATGTACTTAAGATGTTCCGCTATACTCATGTCGATCATTTAGAATTCTTGAAGCAACTTGAGAAAGTCATTCCTCCTCGGATTGGTACTATAGGCATCCAGGGTGTCATGCACATAACTCTTGCCTGTTCAGCCTTGCATTACCGCAATGAAGGGATTATGAATGCAGTAGCTTCTTCGTTGCCTTCCAGGGTGATGTATTGCCGTAGCAAAGATGTTGCTAAATTCTTGTGGTCATTTGGATACCTGAATTATGAGCCGCCTAATGCAGAGAGGTTTTACTCCAGCCTCATGGAGCAGATGCACAGAAAGATGCATGAATTTGAGACGTTCCCAGAACATCTCCTCACCTGTTTGTTGGCTCTGGCATTTGCTGGCCACTTCCCAGATGACCTGATAGATTACGCTCTGAGTGCTAAATTTATTCAGTTAACCAGGGAGAGTACATTTGATCTTAGAAAGGACCTGTTCACTCTTGATGGCAGTGTAGAGATCGAGTGCCCAGATTACAAAGGTAATCGCCTTCCACCGCAGTTTCGGCAAGAGGTTACTGAGATGCTGTGGAATTTTACAAAGAAGGAAATCTACGTAAAGCCGGAAGTGACAGAAGCTGTCTCTCTACTTGAGGTAATGTTAGGTGGACCCCAGTATGTCAAAAACCACATGATTTTGCCTCACACTAGATCAGCTGATGTGGAGGTCCACTTGGGCACAGACCGAAAGCCGTTACCTTTTAACTTAGAAGCTGCCGCAGCAGCTAAAGGAAAACTGCAAGTTATTGAAGTCAGCCTCACAAATAACTTAATGAATCAGCTGCTGAAGGGGAAGTCCAGTGGCAAGTCACTTGTGGGTAATAAAACTCAGACAGAGACTTGTAGCCAGAAGGAGGCAGTAGAACAGAAGCAGGCTCCACCCATTAGGAATCATTCTGCATTTTCATATGAGGTTCCTCTGACTGACACCATTTTGAATGTCTTGACCAAATCAAAGACCTCTCCTGAAAATCGTCCCTCCCAGCTAAGGCCGCAGCCCAGAGGCGTGAAGCTAGCCATTCAGGTGTCAAACAGGAACCAGTATTGTTATGGTTCTAAACAGTTGTTGGGACTGCACAGCTTGAAAAGGAGGCAGCTACAGAAACTGGGATATGTGGTAGTCGAGCTGCCCTTTTGGGAATGGTTTCCTTTGCTCAGACGGACCCATTCAGAGAAGCTGAGCTACCTGCAGCACAAAGTGTTCGACTCGGTTCTTTAAGTATAACACAGTGTCATCAAAAAGCTGTTTGACAAATTAATGCCTGAATCAAGTTCTGAAGGGGAATCTGCCTGGCTATACAGAGTGAAATAGCCATACAGATGCTTCTGTCTGTCGTTTCTCATCACTGTTTAAAATGGTCCCTCTCTTAGAGTAACTTACTTTGGTGGCTGCTTTGCAGGCAGAGCATGCAGACAGAGATTTGACAACCATGTTAACAGGTTCATCCTGCTGCCTCATCTACAGCTGTAAATCCCAAGCTTGTTCAGCTTTGTAAGGAGATCCCAGAATGATTCTATTACAAATAAAATCTCTGGTAACATACTCTTTTATCCACAAAACCTTTTCCCTTCAAGCGAGAGCTGGTGGGTTTGGTTGCTCAGTGTGTGAAAACCAGCCCCTCCTTCAGGGTGATGTATCCATGCAGTCAGGACAGCTGGAGAAGAATTGGTGAATTCTAAATTGTGCACATGCCCCCTGCTACAGACACCTCTTGCCCATGGGTACCTACCACACTGGTCTGGGTGTCAGGGAAATGGGCTTCCCCGTGCCTTGGCTCCTTCCAGTGCTTCTAGTTTGCGGATGTATGGGAAGGATTCCAGGGCTTCCCCTTTCTTGGGCTTATAGCGAAAGTGAGGGAGCTAGTGAGTGGTATGGGGCTGGGTTGACAGCATGAGGGCTGGAGAGGAGGGGGATGGGTTTGGGGAGAGACTGTGCTCTGTTGGCCATTGGTTTCTCATGCATGTGTGCACACACAAAAAGCCTTAGAGGGAACATAGGTCTTGGATCACTCTCAGTGGAGAGGCATTCACCTTACACAACCCCCAATTACATTGGTACTAATGAGCCGTGTTGATGGCAGTCTGACTCACACAGGTAAAGGCTGAACGGCCTAGAAATCCAACTATCCATCTTAAGTGGTTCCTCCAAGTTGGGGTTGAATCACATAGACCAGGCAGTGTGGCAGAAGCTTGTACTGCTGCTGTCTAGCATATCTATTCTGTAGATTAAAAGAGTGTTTTAGACGTCACCTGATTAGTTGATATACTTATTGCATCACATCTAACATTAGATGGTAAAATCTTTGGGGGCAGGGAATAGGTCTTTGCTCTATAAAGGTCCTAGCACATTTTGGAGCATTATGTAAATTATCATCTTCCTCTTATTTTATATCCTGTTTTATTTCGGATCCCATACTAATAAACCATGCTAGTAGCAGAAAGCCTGTGCTGTTGCTTGGGTGTCATTGGTAAAGTTATGTGAGTAAATATGGGGGTTCTTATTTCCACGTGCTGTGATGCAATGTTGCCCTTGGTACGTATGCCCCAAATTTTGTGCCCAGAGTTGCCCCCTGACTGGAGGCAGAACCACCTCTTTGTTAGTCCCACTTCCTGCCATCAGCTGTCACGGTCCAACCACCACCGAACCTGTGGACTCCAGCATTCCATCTGGTTCTCACAGGGCCCAGGTATGATTGAACCTTGCAACATGCTACACAAAATGAGCTTTCAGCTGTGCTTATCACTGTTTCCATGTCTTCCCGCTGACTCAGCAGATATTCAAGGCCTTCGAGTGACCGTCCTGGAAGAAGTATTAATTTGTGCGGGTGGCGAATGAGGGTTGTGTGCTGAGGGGAGTGTCTGTGTCTGTTTGGGGTTACTGTGCATGCCAGTTGAATTGAGTGGGTGGTTGTGTTGACTGGAGCATTGTGCTGGGAGATCTGCGTGGGTGGTAGTTTGGGTGCTTAGCTGTGGCAGTTAGACCAATCCACCATCTCTTCAGTCTGTCTCCTACAACCAATGAACTGTTGCTTTCAAAGTAGCTGTCGTGTAAAGGTGGTAATTAGTTGAAGAACCTTTGATATCCCATTGGTCTAGGACTCTTGATATAGCATAGATACGTGCCTTACTTAGCGGTACACCAAACAGGTGTAATTCATAAAGTCAAAAAGGCTGAGAACTTAAAATTTGGATGGCAGCAGCCCATAAATCCTAGCGATAAGAACATAAGGCCATACTGGGTCAGACCAAAGGTCCATCTAGCCCAGTATCCTGTCTTCTGACAGTGGCCAATGCCAGGTGCCCCAGAGGGAATGAACAGAACAGGTAAACAACAAGTGATCCATCCCCTGTCGCCCATTTCCAGCTTCTGGCAAACAGAGGCTCGGGACACCATCCCTGCCCATCCTGGCTAATAGCCTTTGATGGACCTATCCTCCGTGAACTTATCTAGTTCTTTTTTGAACCCTGTTATAGTCTTGGCCTTCACAACATCCTTTGGCAAGTAGTTCCACGGGTTGACTGTGCGTTGTGTGAAAAAATACTTCTTTTTTTTGTTTTAAATCTGCTGCCTGTTAATTTCATTTGGTGACCCTTAGTTCTTGTGTTATGAGAAGGAGTAAATAACACTTCCTTATTTACTTTCTCCGNATTTTTTTTGTTTTAAATCTGCTGCCTGTTAATTTCATTTGGTGACCCTTAGTTCTTGTTATGAGGAGTAAATAACACTTCCTTATTTACTTTCTCCGCACCAGTCATGATTTTATAGACCTCTATCATATCCCCCCCCCCATAGTTGTCTCTTTTCCAAGCTGAAAAGTCCCAGTCTTATTAATCTCCTTATATGGCAGCTGTTCCATACACCTAATCATTTGTTTTTCCCTTTTCTGAACCTTTTCCAATTCCAATATATCTTTTTTGAGATGGGGTGACCACATCAGCACGCAGTCTTCAAGATGTAGGCGTACCATGGATTTATATAGAGGCAACATGATATTTTCTGTCTTATTATCTATCCCTTTCTGAATGATGCCCAACATTCTGTTTGCTTTTTTGACTGCAGCTGCACACTGAGTGGATGTTTTCAGAGAACTATCCACAATGACTCCAAGATCTCTTTCTTGAGTGGCAACAGCCAGTTTAGACCCCATTATTTTATATGTATAGTTGGGATTGTTTTCCAATGTGCGTTACTTTGCATTTATAAACACTGAATTTCATCTGCCATTTTGTTGCCCAGTCACCCGGTTTTGAGAGATCCTTTTGTAGCTCTTCGCAGTCTGCTTGGTACTTAACTATCTTGAGTAGTTTTGTATCATCTGCAAATTTTGCCACCTCACTGTTTACCCCTTTTTCCAGATCATTGATGAATATGTTGAATAGGACCGGACCCAGTACAGACCCCTGGGGGACACCACTATTTACCTCTCTCAATTCTGAAAACTGACCATTTATTCCTACCCTTTGTTTCCTATCTTTTAACCAGTTACCAATCCGTGAGAGGACCTCCCTCTAATCCCATGACTGCTTACTTTGCTTAAGAGCCTTTGGTGAGGGACCTTGTCAAAGGCTTTCTGAAAATCTAAGTACACTATATCCCAGGGATTTGGAGCAATCAAATTTTTGAATTGCTCCGCTCCGGCTCCGGGCATAAAACCTACTGGTCCGGACTCCGCTCCAAAGCCCTGCTATATCCACTGAATCCCCCTTGTCCACATGCTTGTTGACCCCCTAAAAGAATTGTAGTAGATTGGTGAGGTATGATTTCCCTTTACAAAAACCATGTTGACTCTTCCCCAACAAATTATGTTCATGTATGTGTCTGACAATTTTGTTCTTTACTATAGTTTCAACCATTTGCCCGGTACTGAAGTCAGACTTACCAGCCTGTAATTGCCGGGATCACCTCTGGAGCCCTGTCATAGGTTTCACCCCCACTCTGAACTTTAGGGTACAGATGTGAGGACCTGCATGAGAACTCCTAAGCTTAATTACCAGCTTAGATCAGTATGCTGCCACCACCCAAATATTTGAGTCATTTGGGAAACTCAGTCTTCTCCCCCAAAATCTTTTCCTCCCAGGTACTACAACCCTTCCCTGGGTAGTTTTGAGAGACTCCTCCACCAATTCCCTGGTGAACACCGACCCAAAACCCTTGGATCTTAAAACAAGGAGAAATTAACCATCCCCCCTCCTTTCCCCCACCAATTCCTGGTGAGCCCAGATCCAACCCCCTTGGATCTTAAAACAAGGAAAAATCAATCAGGTTTCTAAAAAGAAGGCTTTTAATTAAAGAAAAGAAAGGTAAAAGAAAAACCTCTGGGAGATAGCATACAAGCTGATCTCACAGACAACAGATTTAAAACACAGAAGATGTTCCCCTGGGCAAAACCCTTAGTACATCAAAAAATAGCCAATTTGATTATTCCTATAATGCCCAAGACAAGTTACAAAAAGAAAATAAACATAAGCTAATTCCTTCACTAAATTCTCACTACCCTGTTTGATTCCTGATTCCTTTTCCTCTCCGGCCAGAACTGCAACTGACTCAAGACAAAGGGAACTTCCCTCCTTCCTTTTGAAATATCTTGTCCCCCCATTGGTTCCTTTGGTCAGGTGTCAGCTAGGCTAGGTGAACTTCTTAACCCTTTACAGGTAAAAGAGGCATTAACCCTTACTTATCTGTTTATGACAAGCCCTTTTTAAAAATTGGCGTAACATTAGCTAGCCTCCAGTCATTTGGTACAGTCATTTCTGCACCATCCCCTCCAACCTCACCATGTCCCAATATCTTCACCCAGCTAGTCCCAGTCTCCACTCCTCAGGCCCAGCAAGTCCCTAGTCTCACCCCTCTGGACTTTTCCTCTCAGTCTCCTTGCTCAGCCATTCCCAGTTCTCTCCCCACACCAGGCTCTTCATCTGATTTTTTTTTTTTCTGTCCCTCATTCTGCCCATGTTCCCTGTCCCCACTGGATCCCAGTTCCAATTTCCCTCCCTGGCCTCATTCTAGTCTCAGTGTTCACCTGTCTCTTTGTCCCAGATTTTTTGTGCAGCCAAACCCAGTTCTTATCTGACTCCTCACCAGATCTGTCTCCCCTCAACCCCACTCAGCCTCTCTTGTCCAGCTAGTCCCAGTCTCCCCCCCACCTACTAGCCCCTCGTCGTCGTCCCCGCCACACACACACACATACATTCAGTTTCGCTCCCAGTTTCTTTGCCCAGCTAATTCCAGTCTTCCCTTCCCCCCCCCCCTGCCAGTCTCCAGTCCAAGTCTCCTCCCACCACATCCCAACATGCTTCTTGCTCCAAGCTACTCACTCTTCTTCCATTCCCCCAGGTCCGGCCCTTGTCCCCTCTGCATTTGAGTCAAGTAACCTCCTTCGCCACGTTCCCCGGGCCCAACAGAGAGAGGATTGAGAGCACAGGAGGAACAGTCTTCCTGCTCTCAGTTCAGGTGCCTGGACCCAGCATAGTCCACAGCAGGGAAAGTCCTGTCCATCTCTGGGCTGGAGCACACCCAGTGTGGATGGAATCTTTCGGGAATTTAGCTGCTAAAATAGAGTCTATATTGAGCATGTGTGAATTTACGTTTTTTTGAAAGCCTTTAATTTGGCTAAATTTGGGCAGATTTTCACAAGAACAGCAAAAAGCACTTCCCTGGCCCAAAGGCCACTCCCCTTCCAAACTTCAAGTCCCTGCTCCAAAGCATGGGGGCACTAGAGCTTTTCAAAGAAAACATAGCCATTAACATGTGCAAATCATAATTTTTCCTAGCCTTGCTCTCAGAAACAGCTGAACTGTTCCGGCTGAAATTTAAAACAAAAAATTCAGCCTGAAGCAGACGCCCAGTATGGAAAACCAAATGATTAAAGTTTGTCAAAGTTATAAGCAACTGAAAAAAGGATCTTAGGATGCAAAATGCTGGGCAACCTTAACAGTGGGTGGTATTACCAGCCTCACCTATCATTACTTTGGGGTTTGAAAGGATTGGTGGGGGCGAGGTTTTTCCCCCCTCATCCTACTCCTGTTGTAATTTTTCCCACTCCTCAGTGGAGGTATAGTTCACCTTTGCACACAGAAGCTACAGTGCATGCTAACAGGCCTGACAAGCTTATTGATACCTATTGAGCTGAATAACATTTATCTCAAATAGTAGCACAGTTTATTTTAAATCTCTAGTGTTTCAGCTCAAAGGAAATCAGTCCTTAAACTGAACAGAACATGAGCTGCCCATTGACCAAAACGCGCACAGCTCTATCCAGGTACTTCCCTCACAATGGATTGCCCCTCAACCAGAATACTCCTTGCACCTCTCAATAAAGGAAGAGAATACTAAGCTACATATCATACGTGTCTGTTGCTCTGAGCTGTGCGTCTGTTGGTGCCACATCCCCTTTTCAAAATTACTATGTAGTGCACTTTGTTCCTCAGTCAGAAATCACTCCAGTGGAAACAATTATTCTGAGGTAACCTACATGAGCTGTATGACATTCTGTCCTGTGATACCATATGTGATAAATGAAGGGGGGTGGGTGGGAGGGAGATATTCCTTTTATGAACACCCAGCAAGCCAGTTAGCTATAAAGTCCCTCTTGGTGGCTGTTCTGTGCTTGCTTTACCTGTAAAGGGTTAAAAAGTCCCCCAGGTAAGGAAAGGGAGTGGGCCCCTGACCAAAGGAGCCAGTGGGAAGGCTAGAACTTTTTTAAATGGGGGGGGGGGGGGGAACTTCCCCTTTGTCTCTGTTGTGGTTCTCCGGGAAAGAGGGGAACAGGGAGCAGTTATGCTATGAGAAGCTTTAAGTTTTTTAAGATCATAGATCATACCTAGAACTACTTATTTGGGACCCTCAGATGTGTAAGTAGATCAGGAATGTTTAGAAAGACGCGATTAGGTTTATTTCTGTTAATTTCTTATGGCTAGTGGACTCCTCTGTGCTAACCCCAGATGCTTTCGTTTGCTTGTAACCTTTAAGCTGAACCCTCAAAAAAGCTATTTTGGGTGGTTAATTTTTGGAATTGCTCTTTTAAATCAAGCAAAAGCCTAAGTTCCAGATGTATTTTCTTTCTTTTTTGTTTTTAATAAAATTTACCTTTTTTAAGAATAGGATTGGATTTTTGGTGTCCTAAGAGGTTTGTGCATATGTTGTTTAATTAGCTGGTGGCAACAGCTAATTTCCTTTGTTTTCTTTCTCAGCTCTTCCCCAAAGGGGGAGTGAAAGGGCTTTGAGGGTACCCCACAGGAAGGAATTCCCAAGTGTGCCTTCCTGAGTTCCAAAAAAGGGGTTTTGCATTTGGGTGGTGGCAGCGTTTAGCAAGCCAAGGGTCAGAGAAACGCTGTAACCTTGGAAGTTTAATACAAGCCTGGAGTGGCCAGTATTAATTTTTAAAATCCTTGCGGGCTCCCACATTCTGCACTCGAAGTGCCAGTGGGGAATCCGCCTTGACACCACACATCCCAAAAGCAGAAGAGACCACTTTGATCATCTAACCTGTCCTCCTGCATAACATAGTCCAGAGAATTTCCCCAAAATAATTCCTAGAGCAGAACTTTTAGAAAAACATCCAGTCTTGATTTAAAAATTGGCAGTGATGGAGAGTCCACCATGACCTTGGCAACGTGGTAAGTTGTTCCAATAGTTAATTACTCTGTGTGAAAAATTTACACCTTATTTCCAGTCTGAATTTGTCTATCTTCAATTTCCAGCCATTGGCTTGTGTAATACCTTTGTCTGCTAGATAGAAGAGCTTGTTATTAAATACTTGTTCCCCGTGTTGGTACTTACAAACTGTAATCAAGTCATCCTTTAACCCTCGCTGTGTTAAGCTACATAGTTTGAGCTCCTTGAGTCTATCACTATAAGGCATGTTTTCTAATCCTTTAATCTTTCTTATGGCTCTTCTCTGAACCCTCTCCAAATTACCACTGTTGGTAATGCACAGTCTGAGTTCTCTTCAAAAGCTGCTATGATCGTATCAGCCCAAAGCTGATACTTCAGTGCTGGGATCAGCATAAGAACCTTGCTAGATAAATAGTTTGCTCTTGTTTTTTATATATCTATATTTCTCCCTGCTGAGATCCCAAAGTGATTGACGAACTAATTCTTATAGATGAGAAGTAGCAGAAACAGAGGCAGATGAGATGTTGTTTTGTTTGTATTACCATAGGGTCTAGGAGCCCCAGGTGTGCAGCAGGAGGCTGCTGTACTAGGTGCTGTTCAAACACAGCACAAAGAGATGGTCCTTTCCCTCAGATTGTAAGCTCTTTAGAGTATGTCTTCACTACTGGCCAGATCGGCGGGCAGCGATGGATCCAGCGTCCACGCAATAAATCGATCCCCCAGCGCTCTCCCGTCGACTCCTGTACTCCAGCTCGGCGAGAGGCACAGGCAGAGTCGACGGGGGACCGGCAGCAGTCGACTCACCGCAGTGAAGACAACCTAAGTATGTCGACTTCAGCTACATTATTCACGTAGCTGAAGTTGTGTAACTTAGATCGATTCCCTTCCCCCCCCACCCCACCCCACCCCGTGTAGACCAGGCCTGAGTATAAGACAAGAGCCAACATGTTGATGCCAACAGACAGATCGGGGAGTACAAGGAAACAGTGAGACATTATCGGTCAGCATGATAAATAGTGGTCTCATGGCACCAGCACCATTCTCAAAGGCATGGAGAGAACAATTTGTGAGGAGAGCTACACGCTAACAAATGGGATAGATAAGATAAATTGGACACTCATACATCTGCTTTCTCAAAGTATAAGAACAAGGGGACAATTAAAGTGAAAGGCAGCAAATTGAACAAGAAAACGTCCATGCAATATATAATTAACCTATGGAACTCATTGTTGCAAGATACAGTTGAGGCCAAGAGCTTAGTAGAATTCAAAAAAGGCCTACGCACTTACACTGTACTATGGATGTTCTCAATGGATGAGCTAAAACATATTTTGAATGGATTTAAACCTAGGATGTAAGCCAGCCAGAAACTGCCTGTGGTTAGGAAGAAACGTCTCTTATAAGCAGCCTATAATGTAATTCTGCATTATGGAATGACTAGTGCCTTCCTCTCGATTATCTAGTGCTAGTCCCTGCCAGAGATGGGTTGCTGAACTGGATGGGCCAAAAGTTCCATGAGATCTTTAATGATCAGGAATGGACAGATGTACAGAGAGTCCTACATTTCGAGAGATGGTATTTCCAGCAGCAAGCCTGGCACTGCTATAGATTGCAGACCTGACACTTTTAAAATAAATAGAGACTTGAAAATGCCTCTTTGTTTATCTTACATGAAATTGACATTTATTACATGTGAGCACACTGGTCTTCTTTTAACACACACAGTCTGATCCACCAAAAACAATCAGGCAGGCATTGGTAACATAAGCTTCAAACTCACCCTTTCATGGGTGGCTTGAGATATTTTTTATGTTGAATTTGGACTTTAGAGCCAATGTCACCATTTATCTGTATTCTGACATCTGCACTTAATCGGTGTTCCGGCTGCATTATGCTCACATGTTTACTAGACAGGTATAGGAAGCATTACATGCTGACCTGACTTCATTTTATAATCCCATTGTACACCTAAAAGAGCTTGCAAAAATCCAGTTAGACTGAACAAATACCCTCCATTGGAAATCATTTAAAGGGCTCCTTTTTCTTGATAGAAGTTGGAAGTATGTGATTACAAGATTGCTCCAAGCAATGAGGTTTACACCTTCTTTAGGAGGTTAAAATTCTTACTTTACAGAGAATCTTATTTTTAAAAAGAATCGTGTCTAACCAGTTTGTTTAGTTCTTTGATTGCAAAAGATTGTGTGTTCTCCTGGCTTCCTTTTCTGAATATGTTTGAATAAGTTGACTTGATCAGTGCTCAGAATTTTGTTGATCTCCGTAAAGCACCCAGTGATCTGTTGGATAACAGAGAGCAGCTATTAAATAATTATTATTAATTTTGCATTCAAGAGTAACTTTCATCTGAGGATTTCAAAGCATTTAGAAACATTTATCCTTGCAACACCATTGTGCATTGTTACTTATTTATATTACAGTAACAGCTAGATCCCTTGGTTGAGACCTCACATCCTATTGTGCTTTTACTACCACATAGACAGTTTCTGCCCCCCAGCTTGTTTACAGCCTAAATAGACAAGACAGACACAGGATGGAAGAGGAAATAAGGACAGAGATGTGACATGATTTGCTCAAGGTCACGTAGCAAGTTGATGGCAGAGACAAGAATAGGTCTTCTGACTCCTAGACCAGTGCCCTAGGCCATGCTGCCTAGGGGCATAGTGTAAACTATGGCACAGAGTGGTTAAGTGATTTGACCAAGGTCTTAGCAGGGAAGATTTGCAAAGACACAAAGGGGCATTAGGCTGCTGAGAGTTAGGCACCTTTGAAAATCTCCCTCAGGTTGAATAGATGGCAGGGCAGGGACTAACTCCCTACCAAACTCTTCCTCTCTCGAGCACACCCCCCTTTGATAAGGCTTGTATCTAATCACCGGTTTATTTACAAATGAGAACTTTTCATAAAAACACTCATCCCCTAGGCTTCCTTCTCAGATGTTTTTCTCCTTTGAATCGTGAATGACTTTAACTTGGTCTTGCATCTTAACCCAGAATCGCCCATGACACACTCACTTGGGTTTCTCTTGAGTTGCTAAAAGCCTCACTCACTTGAATTTGAACTGCATTTTGTGAGCAGTCAGACTTGCGATTCACCTGTGACTCAGGAACTGTTTTACACAAGAGTCTCCTATTTTCCACTGTTCACTAACATTTATGTTTTGCTTTTGCGTTTAGTTTTACCAGCTGACTCTGATGCTTGGAAGGTGAGCCCTCAAACTGCAAATATGGTGATAAACATCTGCCTCCCACAGTTCAAGCCAAGAATTCACTGCAACAAGGTAAAAATAAAAAAAGCATTGAGTTTTCTGTAGCTTAAGGCATAGAGGGTCAGCTCTGGTATCCCTTGGTTAGATGGAGAGAATAAGCAGTCCTTGTCTCTGCTGGACAGAGTAGACAAAGGAGTGCTCACTCACTACATCATTTGTGTCTGAGAGAATGTAGCAATGTTTGCTTAATTAAGAGCATTCTCAGATGCTCATGCAAATCCTTTCTAAGAAAACACAACCAATTTTACTCACCAGGCTCTGTGGTGAAATCCCCCAGGAAACACCTGAGCAGTGTCTGTTGGGATTATCTCAGTGTAATGTGCAGAGAGAGACTCTTGTGGCATGACACTTAAAGGGCCATGGTCAGGTAGGTTACAGCAAAAACATAACAGGATTTTTTAATTGTGCAAAACTGGATGGAACTGCTTGGGGGGGTTGAAAATTTATTTTTAATTTATAACTTTTTTTTTGTGAAAGCCTCTCAAATCTTCAAGACTCAACTCTTCAAAGCTAACCAGTCTTATTGCAAAGAATTGGGGTAGTGAGGTATAATGGGGAGTTAGGACTCCTGGGTTCTTTTTCTTCATCTGCTAATTTGGGGTAATCATAGAATATTAGGGTTGGAAGAGACTTCAGGACATCATCTAGTCCAACCCCCTGCTCAAAGCAGGCCAAATCCCCACCTAAATCATCCCAGCCAGGGCTTTGTCAAGCCTGACCTTAAAAACCTCTAGGGATGGAGATTCCACCACCACCCTCGGTAACCCATTCCAGTGCTTCACCGCCCTCCTAGTGAAATAGTGTTTCCTAATATCCAACCTAGACCTCCCCCACTGCAACTTGAGACCATTGCTTCTTTTTCTGTCATCTGCCACCACTGAGAACAGACTAGCTACATCCTCTTTGGAACCCCCTTTCAGGTAGTTGAAGGCTGCTATCAAATCCCCCCCTCACTCTTCTCTGCTGCAGACTAAATAACCCCAGTTCCCTCAGCCTCTCCTCGTAAGTCATGTGCCCCAGTCCCCTAATCATTTTTGTTGCCCTCCGCTGGACTCTCTTCAATTTGTCCACATCATTTCTGTAGTGGGGGGACCAAAACTGGACACAATACTCCAGATATGGCCTCACCAGTGCCGAATAGAGGGGAATAATCACTTCCCTTGATCTGCTGGCAGTGCTCCTACTAATACAGCCCAATATGCCGTTGGCCTTCTTGGCAACAAGGGCACACTGTTGACTCATATCCAGCTTCTTGTCCATTGTAATCCCCAGGTCCTTTTCTGCAGAACTGCTGCCTAGCCAGTCAGTCCCCAGCCTGTAATGGTGCATGAGATTCTTCCTTCCTAAGTGTAGGACTCTGCACTTGTCCTTATTGAACCTCATCAGATTTCTTTAGGCCCAATCCTCCAATTTGTCTAGGTCACTCTGGACCCTCTCCCTACCCTCCAGCATATCTACCTCTCCCCCCAGCTTAGTGTCATCTGCGAACTTGCTGAGGGTGCAATTCATCCCATCATCCAGATCATTAATAAAGATGTTGAACAAAACCGGCCCCAGGCCCGACCCCTGGGGCACTGCACTTGATACCGGCTGCCAACTAGACATCAAGTCGTTGATCACTACCCGTTGAGCCCGACAATCTAGCTGGCTTTCTATCCACCTTATAGTCCATTCATCCAGTCCATACTTCTTTAACTTGCTGGCAAGAATACTGTGGAAGACCGTATCAAAAGCTTTGCTAAAGTCAAGATATCCACTGCTTTCCCCATATCCACAGAGCCGGTTATCTCCTCATAGAAGGCAATCAGGTTGGTCAGGCATGATTTGCCCTTGGTGAATCCATGTTGACAGTTCCTGATCACCTTCTCTCCTCCAAGTGCTTCAAAATGGATTCCTTGAGGATCTGCTCCATGATTTTGCCCGGGACTGAAGTGAGGTCTGTAGTTCCCCGTTTTCTCTTTCTTCCCTTTTTTAAATATGGGCACTATATTTGTCTTTTTCCAATCATCTGGGACATCCCCCGATCGCCACAAATTTTCAAAGATAATGGCCAATGGCTCTGCAATCACATCAGCCAACTCCCTCAGTGCCCTTGGATGCATTAGATCTAGACCCATGGACTTGTGCACGTCTAGCTTTTCTAAATAGTCCTTAACCTGTTCTTTCACCACTGAGGGCTGCTCACCTCCTCCCCATACTGTGCTGCCCAGTGCAGCAGTCTGGGAGCTGACCTTGTCTGTGAAGACCGAGGCAAAAAAAGCATTGAGTACTTCAGCTTTTTCCACATCATCTGTCACTATGTTGCCTCCCCCATTCAGTAAGGGTCCCACACTTTCCCTGACCACCTTCTTGTTGCTAACATACCTGTAGAAACCCTTCTTGTTACCCTTCACATCCCTTGCTAGCTGCAACTCCAGTCATGCCTTGGCCTTCCTGATTACACACCTGCATGCTCTAGCAATATTTTTATACTCCTCCCTAATCATCTGTCCAAATTTCCACTTCTTGTAAGCTTCCTTTTTGAGTTTAAGCTCACTGAAGATTTCTCTGTTAAGCCAAGCTTGGTCGCCTGCCATATTTGTTATTCTTTCTGCACATACAGATGGTTTGTTCCTGCCTCCTCAATAAGGATTCTTTAAAATACAGCCAGCGCTCCTGGACTCCTTTCCCCCTCATATTAGCTTCCCAAGGGATCCTGCCCATCAGTTCCCTAAGGGAGTCTGTCTGCTTTTCTGAAGTCCAGGGTCCGTATTTTGCTACTCTCCTTTCTTCCTTTTGTGAGGATCCTGAACCTGACTATCTCATAGTCACTGCTGCCTAGGTTGCCACCCACTTACACTTCCCCTACCAATTCTTCCCTTTTTGTAAGCAGCAGGTCAAGAGGATCACAGCCCCTCGGTTCCTCCAGCACTTGTACTAGGAAGTGGTACCAACACCTGCAACTCCTGTTGACTTTGTTTGGAGTTGTGGGTGCTCATCACTGCTAAAAATCAGTGCCAAGGTATTTCTGGTTGGGCCCCCAGTTAGGAGGTCACTCTGAAAAATGTGGCCCTTATCCTTTCTCTGCTTCAGTTAACCTCTCTGTAAAATTGGTGTCATAACACTGTTACACCTCATAGGGGAGTACTGAGGGTTAATTAGTTCTGAGATCTTCAGATGAAAGGTGGTAATATTTGCATTATTCAAGTGCTTACATAGTCAATATTTTAATTTTATAGACCGATACCTTTTTCTCTCTCCCACCAGAAAATTCCCTGTGGCTCAGTAAAATGTGAAACACTTTCCCATTTTTTCCTTTCTAAGGTGTCAAACTATTTATAATAATGAGTTGACCTTTCGTATTGATTCTTGGAGTCATAGAAATCCTTAGAGATTATCTAGTTCTTATTTAAAGCCTCTTTTGAATGGCAAGGCCCCCCAAACTGCATCTCAAAAACAAGAGAACCTGGGTTTTGTCCTGTGAAAAAGGCAACATTTATTTACACAGTATTTAAAACCCTTCCTAGATGGGGTTGATTACATTGCTGGTCTGTGACTTCAATTAAGTCAGTGGAGTTGCCTGCTCTTACAGCAGTGCTGAATTTAGCCTCTCCTCCATATTTTAGCCTAGAATGAATTTATGGCAAAATCCTTTACAATGAATGTTTTCAATTAAATTCTCATTCCCTTAAAGAGGCACTGTTATAATTGGTGAATGCGTCTAACATCTTGAGCAACACTACTGTACCAAATGGGTTTGCAGAGCCCAGCACCCCTAGAATAACAACTCAGGGACACACATGCTCTGGGGAGTAAAATCAAGAGAGCACAGCTCATCCTTTAAGTTTTGTTATTCACCGTTGATCATTTAATGCCTCATTTACATTTTGTGTCTCAAATACTGTAAAAGTGGTTGCAAACTCGCTTTCCTGTTTTGGGTCAAATCAAGCCCAGTATCCTCTCCTTTCTCTCTAAACACAGATTTCTGCTGATGGTTATGAAGTTGAGAATCTCATCTCTGAAGACCTTGCAAAGAGAAACCGGGGCTTTCGCAGTGAATATTTCATCAAGCCCCCGGTCCATGTTACTCTCTCCTTTCCCTTCAACATAGAAATCTGCAGGATTAACATAGACATCTCATCGGGCGGGTATCAGAATTTCACGGGGCTGGACATTTACACGTCTACCTCATTGAACAAAAGCTCTTGGAACAGCCCGGAGTCTCAGTTCTCAGGTCTCGCCGGTCAGCCTGTGTCGGACAAAGACGTTTTCACACTAGTGGGCAAAGCCGTTCTAAAAAATCAAAGCAAAGTGACGTTCAGCCACAGGGGCTTCAAGCCAAGGCCTCCTTTCCATCAGATGGAAGCTGTCTTCTACCCTGGTTCTGCATCTCACGACCTATGGAATAAAGGCCCTGCCTCACTGAGCAATGTATCGCACTTAAAAATTTGCATCTCCCATGTAGCAGGAGGGGGCCTCCCTTGCATTAAAAGACTGGAGGTCTGGGGGCAGCCAGCCAAGTGGTGCCCACAGGAAGTGATGGACAGCGTGTTCCGAGTGGCCTCTGAGTGCCTGGCTCAGGGCTTGGGCGTCCAGAGCGCCAGTTTCATGTTACCAATGGAAAGCGAGTGTGTGCCCTTAAGCAACTCCGACAGCGAACAGCAGAGTCTCCAGAAGCTAGTCGATGTTGTTCAGGATATCCCTGAAGAGTTCTTGGACCCTATCACTCTGGAGATAATGCCCTTCCCAATGCTGCTGCCGTCTGGCAAGGTGATCGACCAGAGCACTTTGGAGAAATGCAACCGGAGTGAGGCTTCCTGGGGTCGGGTGCCCAGCGATCCTTTCACAGGGGTTGCCTTTAGCCAACACTCCCAGCCCCTCCCTCACCCCTCTCTAAAGGCGAGGATAGACCACTTCCTATTACAGCACAGCATTCCAGGCACCAACCTCCTCGGGAGGGCTCAGGTCTTAGGGATGGTCACACCTTCTTCCCTAACCATGTCCTCTCTGAAACGGAAAATGGACTGCATGGAGCAAAGCCCTGATGACAGCAACCACGTAGAACCCTCCTATTTTTCTACCACAAACTTACTAGCCATGTCTACCTCAGAGAGCCGTGCTAAAAAAATGAAAACTGAGAGTGACTCGCATTTGGCCCAAATGGACTGCTCGACAGGTATCTCACCTCCCTAATTCTCATTTTTCTTCACCTTCCTGATCTCCCGGGAGCAGAGTCACACACACCATCCCAAATGTGGTTTCACTTAATCCTCACATCTCCTGCAGATTCTCACACCAAAACCTAGGGGCACTTTTTGAGGCTGTTTTCTTTTGCTCCTGCCAAACATTATGGAAATGGTTTTAGCATGTCATTCATGTCTGATTTTTCCCTTTCCTCTACCCAGTACGTTCTTTCTTTCATAGCCAGATTTTACTTCTGTTTTATGGGGGGATGTTTTCAGTCCCTGACCGCATTGTTCTGCCTATGTCAATCTACACCATTTATTTGCCCATAATTGATTCAGATCACTTAATTTTTCCATTAGTCTTTTATTTTCTTTGTCCCCATCATTTTCAGTTCATTGACAAGTTTCGCTGTGCTGGAAAATCATCTCTCTTGCAGCCTGTGCAAAAAAATTATTGGGATTTTACTAGCCCAGGCACACAATCTGCTGGCCCGTCGTCTCCATAATGGGGGAAAACCCTCAAATGTCTTCCCTGCGCCGAATGAACTGGTTTGTAGGATCATGTGTGGGCTGCTCACACCGGTCACTGCGATCACAAATGTGCTCCTACTGACCCTTCTGCTGCTTACGCTCCTAACGGTTCTCCCCCAAGTGGCATTTACTTAACGCAGCACAGCTTTAGAAGCACTTGTCAAATCCCAGTCAATAACACTAAATGCTTGTGTTGATGGACATCCCTGCCAAGGGAGCATAAAGCCTTAGAACCAATGGATAGCAGAATGAGCACGCGGTGTGTGTGTCCAATCAGAGTGAAGTGCCAGAGGCCAAGGGACAGCACTTGAAAGGCTGGAGGGGAAGGTACTACACATGGGCTGTGGGTGATTAAACCAGAGAGGACATTTCCAAAGAAGAAGCCTTTACAGTTGCTAAAAATGGGCTGTAGCAAGTGTCCGGGGGGGGCAGTTTGACACTGATATCTTCCCCGCCCTCGGTTTTGGCCACTTTCACACTTAGAAAAATGTCTGTGAGCAGAGCCATTGGGCACGAGCTCGTCTTCGTGAATCGTTTGCCAACTGTCGTGTCACCAGCTATGGGCCCAGTCTTGCACCCCTGGATCGGTGAGCAGTCCCACTGATCATCCCAGGCTTTAACACACAGCTTAGGTCCCTTCTGTGCTACAAGCTGTCACTGTCAACCAAGCCAGGAGAGAGCCATGTTGTGAGCGGGTTCTCTGGCTGGGGTGTACTTGCTGTAATGTAGGCAGCCTCTCGGGCTCCCTGTCACTGTAAGTTGGGCGTGGGGTGCTAGATAGCTCTACCAGCAATTGTGGATTGATAGCGCACTCAAGCTTTTTGACTGCTGAGCCAGTTACACTGATGGGCAGAGGCAGGATGGCTTTGTGGTTAAAGCACAAGACAAATGCATCTGCCCCTCCAGAATGAGACCTCCTGCTCTTTCATTCTCTAACAAGTAGTGTGTTCGGTCTCTCTGTCCTATAACGAACAGCTTAGCACAAGGGGGATGATAGGCCGGCTGTCTCCAAGCATGCTCGGTTATGTAAAGAATTAATTTTTCTTGGCATATCTATTTCCTTCCTTGTTTGTGCAGAAATACCTAGAATGTGTTGAACCTGGGCTCACTCTGGCTTTGCTCCAGAACACACACAGCCCTTTATATGTAGACAACTCCGTTTTGCTCTGCATCTTTCTTACCAGTTGTGTGCCATAATTATAGTTACTGAGTTATTTAATAACATCGCAGATAAAGAGAGGTAAATGAAGTTGAATAACCAAGGGAGAAGAGACTACGTGGGCAGGGGAAATTTGAAGAGAAGTGGAGAGTCACTGAGGCAGAGAAGTTTAGGTAGTCTGGTCCACGTACAACAGTGTTAGCACCCAGCATATGAGTGTCTGTTGAACACAGGAGGATTGTCTCCCTGAAGAGCTGAGTTGAATTTTCTTCAATGCATTCTGCAAAGGCTTAATGTAAACCAAATAGGATTTGGGCTGCAGGTGGCATGGAGAAAGTTTGTCCACAGCAGGTACATGAAAATATCAAAGGTTGGCCAAAGCCGCACACTTCAGATCTGAACTCTCCCAGAGTTTGGGGCTTGTTGATTCAGGCCAGGCTTCAGAAAACATGAGGATTTATTTTATATTACAGTAGCACTTAGAGACCTCAACTGAGATTGGGTCCCCATTGTTCTAGGTGCTGTGTACACACACAGTAAATGAATCCTTGCCCCAAGGATCTTATTCCCATATCTATTGAGCTTCTGTAGCCTTCATCTCTCTATCTGAGCACCCATAGTCGAAGGATCTCCCCGGGGAGATTTATTAAACAGATCATTCACACAGTAATGCCAGTCTACTCATACATGGTCTTTAGCTAAACTAGATCTTTGGGACCATGTAGGGGGAAAATGCTGCCATACCTTGCAAAATAGCCAGAGGTTCCAGGCCCTGATGACAAGACACTGTCTTCTAGTTTAGGTCCCCAGTTCAGATTTATGTCTCTGAAACAAAACAAAAGTACAAAATGGAGGGGTAATGTAATGTAAATGGAGGGGTATCCATAGGAAAATGAAAACAGCATTTTCTTTTTGGTTTAAACATTCCCCATCAGCGTTAGAAACCAAACCAATGGCACTGAGCTAGTGCCTACAGACCAGAAAGTGAAACTGATCAGTCTAGCGTCAGCTGGCCAAGCTGAGCGAAATGCAGAAGTAAAGAAAGGGTGATTGGGATTTTCAAAAGGGCTCAAAGGAGTTAGGTGCTTGAATGCCATTGAAGTGCAGGCTTTAAACAGGCACATAAGCATTTGCAAGATCGGGGCCTAAACTTCAATGGCATTCAGGCACCTAACTCCCTTAGTCCTCTTTGTAAGTCCCAAGCAATAAAAATAAATAAATCGTAGCATGTATATTGGGCTTGTCCTTCATAGATCTCAAAGCACTTTACCCACCTGGGCGAGGTATCAGGATCCCCACTTCACAGGTGGCCAGCCATGCGTTAACTCAGCCCTAAGGCACTGTTTTGAAGAGAAGTAAAAGGGCTTTTGTCTTATGTTGAGATCATCCCTTCAAAATTAAAAATACGTTTAGTAGCGAAGCAGCATTTATTTTGTCCCTTGATGCCTTCTCTTCTCCCACCCCCACCCCCCTGTGGCTATTTCTAGATCTCATGCCTCTCTCTGCAGGTCCAGTCTCTCATGAACAGAAGCTGTCCGAAAGCTTGGACATTGCCTTGACCTCTGCACTCAGCTCTAGGCCATCATTTACAGCTAGGTTGATAAAAGGCCAGCAGCAGTCGCATAGCGAGGGGGGTTGCAGCACTTCGTGGAATGCAGATGCCCTAGCTGGTAAGCAGCAAACCGATTGGTTTCACTTTTGGCATTCAGAAGCCCTAGAAAAGGAATATAGCAATGGTAGTCTGTAGGTTTTGCATTTAATATAATTTAGCAAGAACCCTGAACTCCCACAGGTTGGATTGTTCAATGACTTTTTTGTTGTTGACATTTTTCCCTTCTTTTGACCTAAAGAGTAGTTTGTAAATCTACCCGAAGTGTCTCCTAAGATGTCTTACTTAGCAGTAACCATCTGAGCACCTCCCAGTCTTTAATACTTTATTCTCCCAACCCCCTGGCAATGCACAGCTGTACTATTATCCCCATTGTACAGATGGGGAACCGAGGCACAGAGACACTATGTGATCTGCCCAAGGTCACACAGGAAGTCTGTGCCAGAGCAGAGAATTGACCCTGCGTCTCCTGAATCTCATGTCAGCGCTCTGACCATTAGACCATCCTTCCTCATCAGCTGAATGAAGCTGTTGCCCATTTTCTGTGTCAGAAACCAGATGCTAGGCGCTAACTTGTCCCCTCGGAGGAGACAGGGGACCACGTGCAGTCCCCATAGGGTGTGCAGATATCTGAGCGGCTTTCCCCAGCAGTGTGTTATACTGTTGAGCTTTTTAGTTTATCTTTTAAAGCTATCACCATTGAGATGGAATCTGAATAGCCCGCTCTAGGGATTATGGGCACGAAAAGCAAAGTGGTATTTAAGGAAATAAGTGCTTCATACAGTGGAGTATGATGCCTGTGCAAATGTCTGAGGGAGACCGAGTACAGTACTCAAATTCTAGTGTTTGAAAAAGGGGGTGATTTTTTAGCCTAGACAAAAGCGAGAATTCTTTTGCTAACTTTCGTCCTCAATAAAATTCTGGTGGTACCAAACTTCACCTTGATCTAGTCTTCCCAAGCAGTAATGCTAGGAAGCAAGAGGAATACCCTTGGAGTTTGGACATGGTAGCTCGTTATAAGAAAAACAGGGCCCATTCCCAAGCTAATGCGAGCGCTTGCAGCTCCAGCTGCTTGTAGGTACACCTCACCTCCGAATCGGGCTTATAGCCTACATCTAACCTCTTGTGCCAGAGTTTCAGGTGTGGAATAGGTACCATGTTGCCAAGGTTGCTGTAGTATCAACTGACTTGCATTAACATTGACAAAACTTTCTTCTTTCAACTTTCCAGAGCACAATAGCAGCCCAGTTCAAGGATGCGCTTCCTGTAATAGAACATTTTCTTCTTATTTCAAAACGGAGCCTGTTTACCAGCTTCCATGTGGCCACCTCCTGTGTCGTCCTTGCTTAGCTGAAAAGCAGAAGTCCTTAACGATACTGTGCATGAATTGTAAAAGGTCAGTCTCCGCTCATGATGTGCTGAGGGTCCACTTTTAACTTCTTGCGGGCTGCTATTGAAATGGCTGGCTGAAAGGCCCCCAGGAGAGCTGGAGCCGCTGCTGTTCTACTTGCCTGTATTGAATAGTACAAGGACGTGGTCCTTTAAAGAGCTTGCCAGATGAGTGCACATAATTCTGAAGAGGACTTTGTCTTCTTATGCTTACAAAGTAGCGGGGAGGTTAGAGCATCGCCCCAGAGCAAAGCGTTACAAGGATAATAAAGCCATACGCTTCTTTAACAAGGAAAATGTATTTATATGAAACTGACATCCATCCAATCACGCACCATCACTCCACCATTCCAACGCCTCAGTGGTTAGCATAGGTGCCTTTTGAACTGTGAGTTTAGCTTCCCTGTCATTTAAAACCATTTCAATATTTGACAAGTAGCCGTTCAGTCCTGGGCCATGTGAAGTCCTTGTGATTGAATCCATGCAAGTTACCTGACTTCTCCCCTCTCCTGCCCCCACTCCCTCCAATTTCCCAGCCGTGCTAAGAGCACACAGGTCACCTGTTCTGAAGACCAGTAAGTAATGGAAAGAGGGGCTGGAGTTAGTGCGTAAGTAACTCTGACGATGATCTCATTCTGCTCATACAACTTGTAGAAAAGCCATTGCATTACACACAATGTCACTCTGTTTGTCATGTGACAGGACCGGCTCCCGTCTGGCTGATAGACATTTAAGCCTTAATAAAATTATGGTTAAAGTCAGTTACTTTCTTCTGCCTTGTAATTGGTCTCTTTGTGAGTCTTCCTAATGCTCTTGCCTTGAGAGTTTCTTTTCAGAGCTCAGTCTAAAAGTGAAGGAAAAAACCAAGTCGATACAAAGGAATATTCTCCCCAGAGCCATATATTTTCAAGGGGGTGATCATAGTAACCTACTCTGCGGTCTATACAGACTTTAAAAATTGATATTCATATGTGTAAATCCATGGGGCTGCAGTTTGCAGATATCTGCTGAGAAAAGGCACTCAGGAAAATTGCTCGGATACCTTCTGTCACTGGCATATCTTGGATATGTTGGGAACAAATGGATATTGGAGGGGTTTGCTAATATTACTCATACGGGAATTCTGCACCAAAAAGTTAAAAATTCTGCACACAATATTTTAAAATTCTGCATATAATACAATAAAATTCTGCATGTAACACAGTAAAATTCTGCATATAACAATATTGAATATAACAATAAAATTCTGCATAAACACAATATAATCACACCAGTTTAAATTTTGGTAATTTGTTCCAAAATAGCTGTCAGCAAATATGTCTGTAACTCTACAGACCAAAAAAAAAAAAAAGATTCAGGAAATGTTTTTTGATAAATAGATTCCTTACTAGTCATATTAATACAGAACTCTGAGTAATAATTCATTTAAACTACAATACAGAAAAGTCACAATAACTATTCAGCATTTCCTAAACCTAAACACATGAAAATTAACTTACAAATACTTGGTAACCAATACCGTGCATTTCAGTTATAATCCTCGATTTTCATTTAAATTACAGAAGACCAAACAGCAAAACAACATTAAAGTAGAATGTCATTTTAATCACTATCGAACAAAACTGCATGCTAGTGCACTTTACATGAAGTGCTGTACACACATTGTCGAGCTGATGAAGGCGTGAACTCTAGGTGGGCAGTCCCCTGCACACATATGGGTCCTCACTGCAGGATCAAGGTGTAAGTTACCCTAAAATAGGAGAGATGGGAAGGAAGGAAGAGAGCAGATTAGTCAGTTGAAAGAATGCATTAGCTGAGTGGGATCTGTCCCCGGTTTCTTCCCAGGGAGAGGTGAGGGTGCTCCCTGCTTCTCTGAGGGCAAACAGACCCCAAGACCCACTTAGCTGCACCTAGCCCCACACCCTTCTTCAGCTCCCCCTCCATCAGGATCCTTGCCCCAGTGACTGTTCTCCCTCAGCTGCTCCTCCCATACTCACTGCTCCCTCCCTCAGGGCACAACCCTATGCCCTCATCTCTCCCTTCTCCTGGAGATTGACTCTCACCCACCCTGGGGGCTCTGTGCTCCCTCGGTTCACCACGACCACTGGGGACCCCTGTGCTCCACCCTGACTGACCCCTTCTTTGCCTGCCCCACCCCCAGAGGCATTTGTGCAGCAGGGGAAACTGACGGCTGCAGCTGGAGAACCCTGGCTCCTGGAAAAAGGGACCTGCCTATGCAATGTTGCAGGTAAGCGCCCCGCCTGGGGTGTATGCTGCGAGCAGACCCCTGGTGCAAAACCCAGGAGGCAGCAGGTGACCCCCACCCTCCCTAAATGGCGCCCCTGGCCAAGGCTCCCTACAATTTCCCCGTAGCTGCTTGTGTCAGCCCGATGCCTCTGCAGGCCATGTGCAGTGACGGAGGCAAGGGGCACACACTGGGGCTGCTTCCCAGTGGGGAGCGCAGGCCACTGGCTGCACGGAGATGGGGGATCACCCGGTAGCCTTCCCTTACCCCTGGACACCGGCTTGGTAGCAAGGCTGAACTCGACAGCGCAAGGGCCAGACATGCCCCAGGGCCCTGCCCTTCCACACCGGTCACACCCGACACCCGAACCAACGTGCCCACTCAGGACCACTGCTGGGGAGGGGCGCATAACCCCTCTCATGGTTTCCCTTTGCTTCCCTGTCATAATCTATTATTCTGTGGGGAAACAAAGAAATCTGCGGGGGACATGAATTCTGCACATGCACAGTGGTGCAGAATTCTCCCAGGAGTACAATATACATACATTGATACTGCCAATTGATTGTCATGGGCAGAGTCAACTTCCCTGGCTCATCTCCTGTGCCCCTTTTTTAGGGTAGTACAGCTTTAAGATGGATCAAGTCAAGCAGTGTGTAACCCCTTTTTATACCTTTACTTACAAACAGAATCCTTAATGAATAATCCTAAGGTACATCTACACTGCAGCTCCATTTGTTGAGGGTTGTCAGACCAATTTAGTGGTGATGTGAAACTGTTCTCACATCACCATTAAACTAGTCTGACTTCTGGTTTGAATTTATGTGAGATCAGAATCGAGCTCCATATGGATCAGAAAATAATACATAATCTGATGTAGCAGGGCTTCTGGACTCTACTGTAAATAATTATAGGAAAATAAAATATGCAAACTCTCTAAATTCAGAGGCAATAAACACCCCATTAGGTCTACCAGGCATGCACAGGTTTGTGTTTCCAATGAGTTGAGCCATCCAGCAGTGACTCACTATTCAAGCCTCCTGCACCTCATGTCTTCTCCAAGGTACAGTCCCCCCTCCCCCCATTGGGAGATTCTAGCATACATAGCCCTTCCTTTCCCTTTCTCTAGAGCTTAACAGAACCCAGCCAACTCCAACTCAAGCCAAACCACAGCTCAGCCAGCCAGCCCATTCCCAAACCCAAAAGGTATACATGAAGCCATCCTGGAAAATGACGGTCCCACCTTTTCATGTTCTCTGTATGTATATATATCTCCTCCCTATATGTTCCATTCTATGCATCCGATGAAGTGGGCTGTAGCCCACGAAAGCTTATGCTCAAATAAATTTGTTAGTCTCTAAGGTGCCACAAGTACTCCTGTTCTTTTTGATGTCACCGCTGGAACTCCTACCTGTTGCAGAGACCATATCTCTGCACACTAGGCCAAATTCATGGACAGTAGCTGCAATGGCACGTGGGAGTAAATTTGCTCATTTGGATCTTGGTTCCTTTTTCCCTGCTTGCCCACATACTCCAGGATTTCCCCCGAGGAGCACGTGAATCTGCAGCACTCGCCACCCTGAGGCCATCCATCAGGTACTCAGTAGCCCAGGTATCCTCAACCTTCTGAAGGGACAAGAACAGGAATAACTGAGTGTTATTCTCCAGTAGTGCGTGCATATTCCAGGGGCAGGTCTATTTCTCCAGTACCAGTGAGCGTCTTTTTTTCCATTTTCCTTCTAAGGATGGGGAATATCCTGTTGCAAATAGCTCCCCGCTCTGTGCCATTAGTAAGGTTTGGCACCAGCCCTACCTTCAAGGCTTTACATTGGCTCAGAGCAAGAGAACGAGGTCTCTTTCAGAGATGGTCATGCCTGCTCCTTACTTTGCCAGGGGGGAGATGCTGTTCAGCAGCATAAGGCGTTTTCCATCTCCACACAAATGGCGCAAGCACCTGAGCCTGGGAACAGTCTGGCTTCTCTCTGCAGCTAATCAGCTGGTGCTGTGACCCCATGAATTCTACCTATCCAATATCTGCCACCCACTGTGGTACCTAGGTGCTACGCTCAGGATTGCCAGTTCTCAGAGGCGAGACCTTCAAGTAACCTTTAGGTGCTGCAAGAAGTGATATCTGTGTTTTAGTCAGTGGTGTTTTCCCTTGCAAGTCAGCACAGAACCAGTTTCCCAGCAAAGCACTGGGCAAGTGGAATGGGGTCTTTTAGAGGAAACCGAAAACCAAGGTCCTGAACACTTGTGGTCTAAAGAACCCATGGAGCTTTTTCTGACATAAGGGTGCTAAGTGAGTCACCCAAAGTCTCACTGAATTATTGGCAGATCTGGGAAAGGAACCCAGAAGTCTGGATCTCCATCCCTGCTCTCCAGGCTCCGCCCACTACATTGTGCTTCCTTCCTTAACCATTTTTAAATGGGGCTCGGCTCAGAAAGTGACGCTCAGAATGACATGGAGAGGTGCCACGTTCACTGCATCTCAGCAATTTCAGATTAACCATGCTCCGTTAATAAATAAGAAGATGGTGGCTTTTTTCCTCCCAATTGGCAGCTCAGAGAACTCAACCTGGGAGCTGAGTCGAGCTGGGTTCTTTCCCCATCCCAGATCATCACTATTGATCATTTCTGCAGGCTCAATGATGCCCTTAGAAAAACTTGTGCAAGTCCATTGTCTTTAAATCCTGTCCCTCCAGCCCTGTCTTCTTAAATAGCTTTGCAAGGATGTAAATGTGTTAGGAGCAGGATAAAGCATGCTGGGCACAAGGAGGAGGTGCAGAATCCAGCTCCCTCATCCTTAGCTGCGTTGGCTCTGTGGGGCGCAACTCATTTTTGGCACTGAAGTCGGGAGATCAGCAGGAACGCGGCCGAGGGGAAGGGCTGAATAGAAGGCGCTGGTTTTACGCACACCTCTGCGCAGGGCCTCGCTCTATGATAACGTCACAGCACTGAATGCTTGATCTAAAGACGGCAGCGCTTAGTTTGAATTTACAGCGCTTAGCGTCTGCGTTGTTCCTCCATCCACCATAACTCCTTTTCGCGCCTTGCTTTACCCTCGTCTCCCCCAGTAGCACCCCGTTAAGCTACATGCCTGCAGTCGCTTTCACTTTGACCCCGTGCTGTGCTCACTTAGATTGTAAGCTCTTTGGGGCAACGACTGTCTTTTTGTTAATGTTATGTGGGGCTGGAGACTCTAAATGTAACATACTGCAGCTGGTCACCTTACTTCTTTGTCCTCTCTGAAATCATGGCAATGAAGCAAATAGCCAGGTCCTGTGTCTTTAACTAAGCCCCTGGGCTGGGATAATTGGAGTTCCATACAAGCCCTTCACCTGAACGGGTTTCAAATGGGCAGCATGGAATGTAAAATTGGAGTTAACTGATAGTCCACACTTAGTTCATGGTGACCGAACCTTGAGCCTTTGCCAAGTATTTGGTGAGATTCAGTCGAATTAAGGAGTGTTAGTTCACCTATCAAATAAAATGGATCTCGCCTTTGGCAACATGACCTGCCTTGTAGCTACAGAACACCAGTTACGTTTATTACAAGGGATCGCTCTATTCTCAGGGCTGTTAGGCAGCCGTCTAATCAGCAGTCTCTGCTTGTCCATATTAAAGGGACAATTTATAAATCACACTTCAATCTGAAAATGTTTTACCTATTACTTTTCCAAGTACTGTAGCATCCAAGTTGCTATAATCTTTCTTTGATCACAATGGTCCTTTCTGGTCTTCAAATCTATTAAGCTGATTGGGTTCTTATACTGCACTGACTACTGGTATCTAAACAGCTTACCATGGTATTAAAGTGAATGCAAAAAGATCTGTCTTATTCATTCTTACCACCCCCACCCCATCCCCAGCCTCCATTCTGTAGGGGCTCTTAAAAGGAGATATTTTGTTGGTATTATTACTATAATGAACAATTCTTAGTACTGGGTTTTACATTTTGTTCTGAAGGTGCTGAGGCTTCCAGTCATTCTGTGGACAAGATGAGAAAAATCATTGTCCTTTCCTTACCACAAAGAGAATATTTAAAAATCTCTCATTTTAGCGTGTGTATTTTGTGCTTTGAACAGTACAGGGTGCAGTATGGTCAATTTCATCATTGCCACATGTCACAAAGTACCCGCATATGGTTAGGAGTGGAGCTGTGGCACCCTGCCTCAGTTTCCCTTCTTCGACTCCTCAGTAACTCTCAACAGACTTTCCCGAGTCCCGTGACAACAGCCCTTCTTGGGGTCTGGTTGATTAACGTGACGTTCAGAATAAACACAAAAGAGCCTGCCTGAGACCCGGGCCTGAAGCTGGACACAGCCCCTGCACCTGGAAGTCTTGGCGGCGTTACTTTGCTTTTCTGCACTTCACTTTCCCAATCTGCATATTGAGTGATGTGATTCCCGATTAGTTAATGTTTGCAGAGCACTTTGCCGACAGAAATAAACCTTACACTTCCCAGAGCTAACGAATGCCCAGCTTGTCACAAATCTTTGGGGCTTTTCTTTCAGAGCCGCTTACCACCCACTGCGGCGCGAAGAACTGCTTTACAAAAAGCATCCGCGGCAAATTAACTCTGCTGATTAAATGCTGCCCTGTGTTTAACTAATGACTCGCATGTCGTTACAATATTAGTGAAAACAAAGGGCCCCTCTGGGGCGAGAGTAGCCTCAGAAAAGAACGTCAACAAGCGTGTCGTGCAGCACACAGACAGAGGCGTCAGTACAGAGTTGGTGGCAGTGTGAGCTGGAAATGAGACCCAGTCACCAAGTTCCAGCCCCTCCGTAGCTGATCCATGGGGCTGCTTTTTAGTCACTGGTAGAGGATGGGATTCACTTGGCCTGCCCCATTCCAGGGTTAGGCCTGCTCGGCTTAGTTGCTGGAGCCAGGGCAAGGAATCAGATTTGGGATTAGAAAAAGAACAGCAACTACTTAATTCTCAACCAGGCAAGGACACACCCAGCCTGGGGTAGATTTTCAAAAGTGCTCAAGTGATTTAAAAAGAGTCTTAGGGGTCCAAATCTCACTGACTTCCAATGAAACTTAGGGATCCGAGTGCCCAAGTCCTTTTGAAAATGTTCCCCTTAAGACTAGAGAGACAAAGGGATTTAGGTACCTAATCACCATTTTAAGCACCTAAGTCCAAATTTAGATGCTCAAACCCCCTGCTCAGCTGCCACCTAGCCCTGTAGGCCCCTCAGTTTCCTCTGGTAGAGTCCCCTAGGCTCCTACATTTTGGCCAGTGGGCATGCACCAAGCCACTTAAGTCCTGACTCTGCCTGCAGGATACTCAAAGCAGGCGTTCCCTTGCCTATCTCAGCCTATGTCTAAGCCAGAGGGCATTCGCCAAGGCCACCAAAGAGCACACCTACTGAATTAGGCCCTGCACAAAACATGGTGATGCCTGCCCTCCTCCTTGTGTTCCCCCACAGCCCAATGGTTACAGCACTCACCCAGGGAGTGGGAGATCTCAAGGAGCAATGGTCTCAAGTTGCAGTGGGGGAGGTTTAGGTTGGATATTAGGAAAAACTTTTTCACTAGGAGGGGGGTGAAGCACTGGAAGGGGTTCCCTAGGGAGGTGGTGGAATCTCCTTCCGTAGAGGTTTTTAAGGCCCGGCTTGACAAAGCCCTGGCTGGGATGATTTAGTTGAGGATTGGTCCTGCTTTGAGCAGGGGGTTGGACAAGATGACCTCCTGAGGTCCCTTCCAACCCTGATCTTCTATGATTCGGGTTCAAAACCCCACTTTGCCCAGTGCTCCTGCCTGTGCTGTAACCACTGAGCTAGGGTCATTCTCTTGCTGGCCCAATGAATGTTTATTTCATATAAAGTGGGGCAGCGTCAACAGGAGCAGGCTCAGGGCTGCAGATCCCCACTGCAGACAGGCTTCTTGCTTCAGCCCAGCGTTAGGTTCCTCAGCCCTTTGAAGGGCCGGGCATAGGCCCCACTCCACTCCTCGACGTTTCCTACTGGCTAGCTTGGGCAGCTCCCCACCCGGCGTGCTGCCTCCTGTGGGTCCCGTTCTCTGACACCTCACTTACCCTGTGTATTTTCTAGGGAGCCTGGGGGGCCTGACTCTTGGCTGTGGACTCCACTAGGCAGCAATGCAATGCTCAGCCTACGTCCCCTTTGTGGATCTAGGCCTCAGTGACTCATTAACCAGTCACTTCCCATGCCAGAATGGACAACCATGCCTGTCACATGACACCTGCCTCTTCCAGCTCCTGACGAACAGCCCAGCAGACAGTAGATTTCTTCCGCAGCAGCGTCTGTCTCCCTTATAGTGCAGCCCCTTTTGTCCTTCCCGGCGACCCCATCCTTTGTGGACGTCTCGATCCGTCTAATTGCAATAGATGTCAGTTTCAGCAAGTCCACCCTGCCCATAAGGCAGCCAGTGGCAAATTTCCAGTGGGTAGAAATACACATAACATGATAACTCGTCAGCCAGGCGCACAGATGTGTTCCACCTCCCACCATGAACCTCCAGTGACTCAATCTCTCCGGAATGGAGTGCTCAGCTGACTAGTGGGTTCAAACCTATGGTTCCAAGGAAATGGAGTATTTCAAAGCGGGGACTTAGGCTGTATGTGATCATCGGCAAATGTGGGGATTTTTCCCCCCCAAAGATTCATAGATTCCAAGGCCAGAAGGGACCACTGTGATCATTTAGTCTGACCTCCAGCATAACACAGGCCAGAGAACTGCGACAAAACAATTCCTACAGCAGATCTTTTAGAAAAACGTCCAATCTTGATTTAAAAATTGTCAGGGATGAAGAACCCACCGCGACCCTTGGTAAATTGTTCCAGTGATTTAATTACTCTCACTGTTTAAAATGTACCCCTTATTTCCAGCCTGAATTTGTCTAGCTTCAGCTTCCAGCCATTGCACTGTGTTATGCTTTGCTCTGCTAGATTGAAGAGCCCATTATTAAATATTTATTCCCCATGCAGGTAATTATGGACTGTGATCAAATCACCCCTGAACCTTCTCTTTGTTAAGCTACATAGATTGAGCTCCTTGAGTCTATCCCTATAAGGCAGGTTTTCTAATCCTTTAATCATTCTCGTGGCTCTTCACTGAACCCTCTCCAGTGTATCGACATCCTTCTTGAATTGTGGGCACCAGAGTTGGACATGTTATTCCAGCAGTGGCCACACCAATGCCAAATACAGAGGTAAAATAGCTTTTCTTTTCCTACTTGAGATTCTCCTGTTTATGTACCCAAGGAGTGCATTAGCCCTTTTGGCCACAACATCACACTGGGAGCTCGTGGTCAGCTGATTATCCACCGTGACGCCCAAATCTTTTTCACAGTCACTGCTTCCCAGGATAGAGTCCCCCATCGTGTAAGTGTGGCTATATTCTTTGTTCTTAGATTTATACATTTACATTTAGCCATATTAAAACACACATCGTCTGCTTGCACCCAGCTTACCAGGCAATCCAGATTGCTCTGTATCACTGACCTGTCCTGTTCATTATTTACCACTCCTCCAGTTATTACATCATCTGCAAAATTGATCAGTGATGATTTTATGTTTTGGCCAGGTCATTAAGAAAAATGTTAAATAGGGCCATAGGGCCAAGAACCAATCATGCGGGACCCACTAGAAACACACCCTTTGATGATGATTCTCCATAATAAGCCCTACCATTGAGCCAACTTGTAATCCATTTAATGTGTGCTGGGTTAATTTTAGTTTCTAGGGTTTTTTTTAATCAAAATGTGATGCGCTATCAAGCCAAACACCTTACAGAAGTCCATTACAACAACACTATTACCTTTTTCCACCAAACTTGTAAATTAATCATAAAAGATATCAAATTAGTTTGACAGGATCTATTTCCCATAACCCATGTTGATTGTCATTAATTACATTACCCTCCTTTAATTCTTTATTAATCAAGTTCCGTATCAACCGCGCCATTATCTTGGCTGGGATCGTTGTCAGACAAACAGACCTAGCATTACTCAGGTCATCCCGTTTACCTATTTTAAAGACTGACAACATTAACCTTCTTCCAGTCCTCTGGAACTTCCACGGTGCTCCAAGACATATTGAAAATTATCATTAATGGTCCAGCTAGCTCCTCGGCCAGCTCTTTTAAAACTCTTAGATGCAAGTTGTCTGGACCTGCCAGCCTCACCAACTCTCCAGAAGGGGAAAACAAGAGGAGGGGCTATTAAAAGAAGGCCAAGATGAAGATGGCTTGAAGGGCCTCTCCTCCCCTTACACGTGGAGAGTTGTGGTGAGCTAGCTCTGCCACCAATACAGTCCAGAGTGCCCCTAGGGACTGATAGCAGACTTGCCCTGCCACTCATCACTGTTTGGCAGGGTAAGGGGCAAGCAGGTGCTATGGGCCTAGTGTAAGTAGAGCTTTATATACAAAGACCGTGACTGGGCATATTGTCAGCCATGGCGGCGCAAGTGTTATTGACACCCTCACTCCCATGTAGTGGAGGAAGCAAGCAGCCTCCGCCATTGCATAATATATAGTTGGATGAACTGTCTTCCACCAATGCTGCTGTCCATCATGAATGAGGAAACAAGCCAGCCACTAGCTGCCTGTAGTCAAGAGGCAACTTCCCCCGGGGCCAGTTTATTCCATAATTGGCCCCAGGGGGGTTTCAGGCCCCTTCCTCTGAAGCAGCTGGTCCTGGCCAGTATTAGAGCCAGAATATGAACCCCTGCTCTGATCCAGTTGCTATTTATCTCCGTTATATGCAGTGGCCACATCATCCTTAGCCTCAACAAGTCCCACACCTAGTACTTTTCCTTACAGTGGCAGGGCACAGACCAAGAGAAACTTTCCCCTGATTTTCTTTGGCTGACCTGGAGTTTTCTATCCAAATGCCCTTTTGTGGCTTATGCTTTTTAAAATTTCTCTCCCTCCTGCCTTAGCTCCCTGACTGATCCTCTGCTTGATTCCATTAAGTGATTCCAGGCTGTGGCTGTGAATCCTCTGCAACGCGGAAAACATTTGATTAACCTACCTTGACTTTTAAGAGCGTGATTACATTTTAATCTTATATTCCCACGTTGGCATTCCAGACACAGAGTCATTTGAATGCTGATCATTCCGGCTAATGTAATTTTAAGATACAGTAATGAAGAGACGGGCATGATCGTGTAACATTGTTGCCCAATTTAGCAATGACATTTGAGTTTCTTTTGAAATAAGTTTGCCGTCCCGATTTCACATTTTTCGCGTACTCCTCGGACTCTTAGATTTGGGTCAGTTGCTGAACCCACTGGGACATGGACAATGTGAGGGGAGCGTGCAGCTACCAGGTGCTGATAGTACCTAGATAGGTGCCTAAGAATATCTACTGGCTACGTGTCTCGCAATGCCGGGTAACACCTGAAAGCCCGATACCTAGGATGTGTATAAGTTAGGGAGTGTAGTTTACCACTGAGAGCAAAGGACTTTTACGGCAGGATTACTGGGGCCTAGTTCCCAACTGCCACTGAGAACACTTGGTTTCGCCTCGTGCAAGCCACATGAGGCCATAAAGCACTCAGCGCCGGCTGCTGGGGAACGGCTTCTTCTAGAGAGCTCCGCTCTCATTGGGGGAAAAGGGTCAGATTCCCAGCAGTGCTTGGCCGACCCTAGGGAGACGCTCACTTGCCCCATTGAGAACGAAGGGAGCTGGTCGGCGAGGAGCCCTTCTGAAGAGTCTGGTCTTAGTCCCTCTGGATCTCGGTTTCTCCCAGCTGTGAAACAGGGTTGTGAGACGTGCCTGCCCCGTTGGGCTTGATTATTTTTCTTGAACCACCTGAACGTGAGTCTTAAGTCTCTGGGAATGAAGCCAATGATTCCACTTACCTTGTTTTAAGGGCAGGAGATGGTAACGGGAGGGGGGAAATAAGCGTGGGTCACGGTGACATTGATTCATTTCCTGCTTCTCAATCCTAGCACATGCTCTCCTCCGATGTGAGATCCCCGAGCTTGGCAGTGTATTTTACTGCCATTTAAATGTAAAATGCTCCTTTGTGTCATTCCAGGAAAATTGCATAAAATAAGCCTAACCTGCGATAAACTGAGCAGCGAGCATTTCTCCGTCAAACAGCTTGCATGACAGGCTGATAGGCCCAGCACTCCAGGGCTGTAGCAGCAATGCTTGTGGTGGTGTCTTTACCAGCCTGAGGAAGCAAATCCTGCATGTTTAACACCTTCCCTCCTCAGGGTTCAGGACACAGCCCCATCTCGCAGCCTTGGTTGGCATGGCTCGTCCATCAAATGTGTACAGAGGAGCCCGTCTGTGAGGCCAGGTCCCAGGCTTGCCATTGCATCTGTAAGATCGGACGCCACGGTGATGGGCATGGTTATAAAAACCTGAATACAGCACAAGAAAATCTTTCCTCCATTGTGAAAGCATTAGACGCTGTGAGCCTTAGTGATCTCAGCAGGCCAGGTCAATTCACGTCTGCAGAGACACCAAAGATTTCGTTAGCCCTGCCCCAAAGGGCAGGGACCTTAAGACCTTGAGAGGTCATCAAGCCCAGCCCCCTGTCCTGAAGCAGGCCCAACTTTTTTACGCCCAAAATCACTTTTTGAATTTAAGGGCAACCCAGGATCTACCCTGTCCCTTCCCCGAGGCCCCGCTCCTTCCCCAACTCCCCTCCCCGTTCACTCCATCCCCCCCTCTCCATCACTTCTCTCCCCCAACCTCACTCACTTTCACCGGGCTGGGGTAGGGGTTTGGGGATTGGGAGGGGCTCTGGGCTGGAGCCAAGGGGTTCGCAGTGTGGGAGGGGGCTCTGGGGTGCGGGGAGGGGTGTGGGCTCTGGGAGGGAGTTTGGGTGCAGGATGGGGCTCCAGGCTGGGGCAGAGTGTTGGGGTACAGGCTCTGGGAGGGGGCTCAGGGCTGGGGGCTGGGGTGCGGCTTCCCGCCAGATCGCCATCGACTGGGAGATCCTGTAGGATCGACCAGTTGGTGACCACTGACCTAGACCATCCCTGGCAGGTGTTTGTCCAACCTGCTCCTAAAAACCTTCAATGACGGGGATTCCACCACCTGCCTTGGAAGCCTGTCCCAGAGCTTATCTCCCCTTAGGGTTAAAAGATTTTTTCCTACTGTCTAACCTAAATTCCCCTTGCTGCAGTTTAAGCTGATTGCGTCTTGTCCTGCCGTCAGTGGATATGGAGAACAGCTGATCACCACCATCTTTATAACAGCCCTTAATGTAGCTGAAGACTGTTATCAGGTTCCCCCTCAGTCTTCTTTCCTCAAGACTAAACCTGCCCTGTTTTTTAACCTGTTCTCGGAGGTCAGGGTTTCTAAACCTTTGATCATTTTTGGAGCGTTAAGAGGGAAAGAACCCAACAAGGGCTGTAACACAATGTCTTAATATTATTTAAGCTCCAGCACCAGACACACCACGGGTCAACTCTTCAGCTGGCGTTAAACTGGTATAAGTCCATGGAAGTCAATGGAGCTAGACTGATCTGCACTAGTTAAGGGCATGTCCACACACCTCAGCCTTAGGGTTCTGCAGTGGAATGCAGGCAAAGAGGATTGTTACTGGTCTCACAGTAGCACCTAGAGGCTTTTGTGCTAGGTGATGTCCGGGCACATACTAAGAGACCAGCCCTGGAGCACCTACACACTAACGAGATCAAACAGAGGGAGAAAGGAAGGGACGATCACCCTGCTTTGCAGCTGGACAACAGAGGCAATGAGAGATTAAAGTGACTTGTCCCCAGGAGGCTGAACCCACATCTCCGGAGTACCACTCCAGTGCCTTAACCACCAGGCAAGGCTCAAACTGAACCTGCAGTGGGGAACGCCAAGACCAGAGCTAGCCTAGGTGAGTGATGGGGGGCTTGTGCCAATTGATGGCACCGGGGCTTGTGACACTGACGTCAGTGGCACCAGGATTTGGCGCAGGAGGCTTAAATCTGGGACAGTTAGTTGGGCTAGGTCTGCATTGGGTTTAGTACCAACCCTTTGCCTGCTTCCAGCACCTCTTGTCTTTAGGATCCCAAAGCACATTACAAACGTTAATGAATTAACTGTCACGAGCCCCCTGGGAGTATCTAGCCTTGTCCCCATGGGGAAGCTGAGGCCCAGAGGCCCAGATCCTCAAAAGTACTTGGGGACCAAACTCCCATTGACATCAATGGGAGCTAGGCCCCAAATCGCTTTGAGAAGCTGGGCTGGAGCAGCTTGTCTGAAGTGCATCATTGGCAAACCTCGGACCAGAATGCAGGTTTCATGACGTCCAGTCCCTTGCTCTAACCACTAGGCTGAGGCCCTGCTTCCCTAGCCCTTTTTCTATGTGTCTCCTCATTGGTTCCTGCTAGTGTAAAGGGTTGTGCAAGCCTGGAGATGTAACACCGACAGACCCCCAGTCGTCAGTGGGTAGGATCAAACCTGGGACCTGTGGAGCTAAATGCACGAGCCTCTACTGCATGAGCTAAAAGCCTCCTGGCCCTTAGTTAAGGCTGTAGCAGACTCATTAATCTCTAAGGGGTCTCGGTGTCACTAGTGTGGACAGAACACCACACCCAGGAGGTGTGTGGGTTACAGAGGCTTGTAGTGGAGACTCTGAAATGTGGCTGTGACCCTGGTCTCTACTAGCGTGTCAGCTAATGAGTCAGGAACATTTCCGGGGTCAAAAGGACCATCCAACCAGCTGCAACTGCCTGGCATTATTGCTGAGGGGACGAGGAACAGGGGTAACCTGGAAGAGCTTAACAAAAGTCAGCCCAGTGCCGGCAGACTATGTGAGCGCTACCTAGCCAGGTATCCAGGAGGAGGAGCGTGATGGATGAATGTGGGGTCAGGGACAGATGAAGCACAGAGGACGATCATCACCTTGCGACGGCATTTGTTCACTTAACTGTCTCGGCCTACGCCCAGCTGTTTGTCTGTGTATAAGGTCCTGTCTTTGCGTATTTAACATTGTCCTTTGGTGACTGCCCTGCAGTGAGGACACTGACCCTGCTGCTTCTCCCAGCTAATAGTGCTCCCTTGACCGCAGGTGGTAGAGGCCTGTGTTTTGGGAGCTGGAGGAGGTAGGTGCTAGGCTTCGCTCCTCACCTGTAGGTGATTTCTCTACCTGTGTCTCCGCAGTAGCTGTGGGGTGTGGTTTCATTGACGGAAAGGCTCTGAGCTCCGGCTAGGCCTGCTACTTGCAAGGGTTAATAAATGCCTGCATTAGTGCAGAATATATTCCCTTGGTGGTTTTGCTCAGCATGCCAGGAATCCCAAGTTAGCTTGTCCTCTGAGCCCCTTTCTATACTTTAGGGGTGGGAGATTGAGATGCTGGCTTTCTTTTTCTAACAGCTGCCTTTCTAAGGCTTTTCCAGAGCAGGGCTTGTCCGCTTTGCTGATGAATAGCACTGCAGGTGATGTAGCCCTACCAGGATTTCGCTTTGGGGTAATTGCTCCGTTTGCAACAGTAAATGGGGGGACGGGTCTAAGGATGAATTACGTTTGCGCTCAGCCTGCCCTTGCCCTAGCAAAAGGATGGGGGTGGGGGGGAGCCACAAAGAGATGTGGGTGTTGCAATGCTGAGTGTGGCAGTACTTAACTGCCAGGTGCCCTGCCACCCAGTGGAACACACAGCTCCCACGGAGGCACCCCGGCGCCCTCTACAATGCATGGGGGGAGGGATAGCTCAGTGGTTTGAGCATTGGCCTGCTAAACCCAGGGTTTGTGAGTTCAATCCTTGAGGGGGCCACTTAGGGATCTGGGGCAAAAACCAGTACTTGGTCCTGTTAGTGAAGGCAGGGGGCTGGACTCGATGACCTTTCAAGGTCCCTTCCAGTTCTATGAGAGAGGTATATCTCTGTATATTAGTCCCCTGGGGACTGGGACTCTCAGAGTCCGGCATGCTGAGCGGGGAGCCACGTAAGGTAGCCAATAGGACACACCGAGGAGAGGAGTTGGGAGGGAAGAGGGGTGCAAGCACCTACCCAGTTGGTGTGCCTGGCTGATGGGCAAGCACAAACCCTCTCCTGGAGTCAGGCTCCTAAACCTAGTCAGCCCTGTACATAGCCCTGAAACCTTCTCTCTCCTCCTTATACTCACTACCTCTCTCACACTGTCCTTTCTACAGGGGCCTGCCCTGGCTCTCCTGCTGCAGGGTCTGAGAGGGGTGCTCAGAGCAGTCCTCTGTGGTTGGGCTCCGCTGGCATGCTGGGCATTCCCCCTCCCCCCATAGTTTTAAAATCCCATTGTGAGGCCTCAGGGCTTCTGCTTCAACTCGTTAGCTGTGGGGTGGCAGCAGTAGTTGAAAATGCCAACTGTGGGAAGCGTAGGCACCTAGGGGAGTTAGGCACCTCCAGGATTAGATGGTGCCTGAGCTCCTGCTTTGAAAACGTCAGTGGTGCCTACGTGGTGGACTCAGGCACCTGCCTGCTTGTTTAGGTGCCTAAATCCCTTGAAACATCCGCCCCAAGGCTCCAGCAGGATTTCACCAGAATTCAGCCCAAAATGCCTCCTCCCACCTCTCTTGCAGGAGGGGCTTGCCGCCGGCTCACAATCCGACCCGGTCCTCAGTGGCGCCCGCTGCTGCCTCCAGGCTGTGTGTGTCACAGGACCCAGGCCAACACAGCTCCTCCTTCTCTGCTGGGTAACGCTTCCCCGTATAGACAGCCAGACACCCATGGCCTTTGTACCAACCCCTCCTGCAACTACTGACCCTTCCCTCCAGCCCTCTGCCCTAGCGTCTCCCCACTGGCCCTTCCTCCCCGCAGCCACCCTTCCCTCTACCTCTCCCAATTGCCTATCCCTGTTTCTTTCCATTTCCCCTACCCCTCAATAACCCCTTCCTCCTCTTTGTCCTCCTTCTCCCCCAACACCCTGTTCCTCTATAACTAACACATACACACACACGCGCGCGCGCGCGCTCAGCCATAACCTTTTCCACACCCCACCAGACCCAGATGTGACCAGCAAAATACAACAGTCATTTGGGTGCCGCTCGGTTGCTTACTGTGTCGTTAGCACTTTGGGGGCCCCCTCCCCCTTCGTTAGACTCTGACGATGACCTCAAATAATTGCCTCTAAAGGATGAGAAGTAGCTGCCGCGCTGCTCCGCCGGGGCCATCGGGCGCTCTCCGAGGGGGGCTGCTGACGCGCTCATTAGGCAGATGATTCCCCTCTGCATGTTAATTTCACGTTGCTAAGGTCACCCTCTGCTGGAGCCTGCCCTGGGCCCGTCCCCACCGGGATCCACACCACAGGAATTGCCTGGCTCGGGGGCTTGTGTTGCTAGGAAGAGGACCGGGGACAAAAACAATGGGAACAATAATACAGATAAACCGGGTCTTGTTTCCTCCACTGTGAACAACAAAACAAAAACCTACTGCCAAGGAAAGGACAGTTCGGCTGGGAATGTAACTAGTTAATGTAACTAGTGGTGGTGGGGGAGGGGTGGGGCTCTTACAGCTACTGGGCCTTTGCTTCTCTCCCATCAGGGCTTCATTGGGACCACTCCTGATTTACACTGGTGAGAGGAGAATCCGGTCCATTACCTCCACGAGGTAAGTGCATCAGGGAATGGTGCATAAGAACATAAGAACGGCCATACCGGGTCAGACCAAAGGTCCATCTAGCCCAGTATCCTGTCTTCTGACAGTGGCCAATGCCAGGTGCCCCAGAGGGAGTGAACAGAACAGGTAATCATCAAGTGATCCATCCCCTGTCGCCCAGTCCCAGCAGGAATAGATCCAAGAAGGGGAGCAACCCCCTGCAAGAAGGAGGCAAGCAGGACCAGCCTTCAGATGAAAGGGACTATTGACGGAGTGGCCTTTGAGACAGAAGCAGAGCTAGTTTATAAAGGCTAGAGCAGGGGTAGGCAACCTATGCCACATGTGCCGAAGGCGGCACGCGAGCTGATTTTCAGTGGCACTCACACTGCCCGGGTCCTGGCCACTGGTCCAGGGGGCTCTGCATTTTAATTTAATTTTAAATGAAGTTTCTTAAACTTTTTAAAAACCTTATTTACTTTACATACCACAATAGTTTAGTTATATACTATAGACTTATTGAAAGAGACCTTGTAAAAACGTTACAATGTATGACTGGCACGCGAAACCTTAAATTAAAGTGAATAAATGAAGACTCGTCACAGCACTTCTGAAAGGTTGCCGACCCCTGGGCTAGAGCATCCAGTCCGGCAACAGGCCTGAGTTTAAAGTGACCACTGGCAGAGTGGGCAAATATCAGAACCGGGAGGCACAGTGAGCAGTTTGTGAGCAACCTGCAGGCAGGCATTCGTTTGCCAAACGATGTTAACTGGACAGCTGCAAAGAGCAACCAAATCCGTATGTGCCACCGCCTGTGGGCGGGCAGTTAGTGAAGGGAAACAAGGACCATGGCCACCAAAGAAATGGCTCCTCATAAGTGGTTCAGCGTAACGACCCAACCTAGGATGTGCTCAGAGCCCAGGATTAGTTCCCCTCTTTTAATGGAAGGTGCTGGGGATTATTAACACTTCTAGGGACCTGGATCTTAGCGTTCTGTTTTGGCTGGCTAAAAGCACCTCCGCGCACCCTGCTGGAGCATCGTTTTCATAATGGCTCAGAGCACACGTCTTGTGCTACATCCCCTGCACCCTTTCCTGCAGCACTAGATGGTCCCTGGGGGTCTGTCTGCACTGCAGTGTATGCTCGGGCTCTGAGCCCACGCCTCCCCTTCCATGCACACACAAATCAGTCTGACTTGGGTCACCAAGCACTCGGTACCTGGGGTCTAGGATCCTGCTAGGGGGCCGGGTCTGAGCCAGAGTCCTGCTGGGACTCAGGGTCCAAGCCCAGTCATTTTGCAGGTCACATTGCAGACCCAAGTCAGAAGGCCTGCATAGTGCAGTAAGGCCGTGTTAACATGGGGGCCCAGGTTTATAATGCAGTGCGGACGCTCAAGCATAGGACGCAACAAGCCCACAAGCCTGGGCCCGCACAGAGCCGGGGGGTGCAGTGCAGTGCAGCCCCTCACTTGGTTCAGCCTGGTAGGCGCTGATGGTACAGTCCCAACACTCTAGCAGGAGTAGTGCCGCTCCTAGGCTAACAGCGGAGGGGAGTGGCGGAGAAGAGGCGCAAAACTGGGACTAGGGCTGGCTACTAACCTGTCGCCTGCAGTAGTACCTGAGAGCCTTCCAGTAGTGCCTCAAGTGAGGTGATTGACATCTGTCACCTGCGGTTCATCCTCTCCCCAGGGCAAGACTTACACATGCAGGGGGTAGGGTTTTGCTTTGCTGAGGTTTTAGTTTCTTTAAGATCAAAAACCCCTTTGCAGTCATTCCGCTACAGAAAACAGCCACGCTGCAGCTGTCGGTTACCTGTTCAACGCTGCAAGCTCTTTGGGGGTGATGTCTCCTTGTGCATTTGTAGACCACCCACTATAACCCAGAGGTGCCACCTCCCAATATAGGTGCTGGGTGCTGTAGCAGCTCCACTGGGTGATCAGGAGATTCATTTAGCTCCATCTCCACCAAGCCAGGAATTTGTCACAGGTACAAAAGCTTGGAATCTCAGGCTGCCAGGGAACCAGCCTGCAGTCCGCTAAAAACAAATCTGTGTGGTGCAGAAGTCAGGGCCAAAAACCACTTGGCATGACTCACTCGGCAGATGGAGCTGGGTCCTGGAGGAGTGACATGCAGCTAATGCTCCGCAGTCAGCCTTGTTGCCTTCTTCATGAAACACCAAATCTTGACTCTTGTGTTAGCATTGACAGCTTTTTAAAGCTCTGTCAGTTCCTTGGAGCAGTGGCGCTCAACCTTTCCAGATGACTGTACCCCTTTAAGGGGTTTGATTTCTCTTGCGCACCCCAAGTTTCTCCTCACTTAAAAACTACTTGCTTCCAAAATCAGACATAAAAATACAAACGTGTCCCTGGAGACGTTCTCATTTTGACCATAGAATTAATGGATTGGAATATAAATATTATACTGACATTTCAGGGTGATACGTGCGCCTGTTTTTCGTTTCTGAGACGAGTCAGAAGCCCAAGCGACAGGACTGAAGCCCGAGCCCCAGGGATGACGCATGTAGCTTAGTTTTGCAGGGTCCCCTGTGGCATGGAGCCCCGAGGCAATAGCCTTGCTTGCCAGTCCCGATGCTAGCTGTGCACTTGCAATCCCCTTAAACCTGTCACATGACTTCCCTCTTAGGGCTGCAACCCCCAGGTTGAGAAACCCTGATCTACATGAGTTGAGTACCCCCTGGAAGATCTTTGTGTATCCGTGTACCCCTGGTTGAGAACCACTGCCTTGGCAAATGCTACTGGTGTGTCTGTGTGTATGTATGTGCGGGGGGGTGGGGGGGAGAGCCTCAGCTGGTGTGAACTGGCCAGTGGAGGCTTTGGCACACAGAATCAGGTGTTGGATCCACTCCATGCAATGTAAACGCGGCACGCATGCCGACCAATCAGGAAGCGGAAGAACTCAGGCTGGCGCATAGTAGAATACATGTAGCCTGCATGTGGCGCAGTTCACTTGTAGCGTGCCACATGCTTTACAAAGAGGGGGAGACACCGTTATGTCTGTTTCAAAGGCAGGGAAACTGAGGCAAGAAGCGATCACAGCAAGTGATGGACAGAGCTGGAAATAAAGCTAGATTTCCTGACTCCCCACTTCAGGCTTTACCCATTGGATCATATGGCCTCTTCTCAGCCATACTTCGAGTCCTTTGCAGTCCTGAACTAGCTCATCACAGCAAACCTCTGAGATAAGACATAAAGGTCAAGGGAGGAGATAGAAGCAGGGAGTGGGGTTAGAAAGCACAGCAGGTTGCTAGGCAGCCTAGGAATGGGTTTAACTGAGGGCCTACTTGTCTGAGTGTTCGTCCTTGTCTTAGATATTCATACGCTCCCCCCCCCCACTGAGTGTCTCACAATCTCTAATGCATTTAGCTACAGAGCACCATTGTGCGCTGGGGCCGGGCTTTCCGCCCCGTCGTACGGATGGGGCCGTGAGACACAGGGCGAGACTAAGGCTTAACTTTCTAAAGGTATTTAGGCGTTGTTGCACTCAACATTGCAACAGCTCACCCTGATTTAGGAGCATCATTTTGCAAAAGGGATTTAGGAACTTAGGCACCTAAATCCTATTGATGGTCAGTGTTGACATTCATGTAAAAAACCCAAAGTGACGCAGGAAGGTTGCGGAAAACGAGGGTATTGAACTCAGAGGTCTTCAGTTGTGGGGGAGGGCCCCTAACCACCAGCCCCTCCATCCTCAGTGTAATGGGCATGAGGGGGGGTGGGGGGGGTGGTCTGTCATGCTTTGGCTCACCTTGCCCTGCTCGTACAGTCTCATCGGAGGGGGTTGGGAGGCATTTCGCCGATGTCAGACTATCTTGCCACGGCCGCCCTGACAGGAGCCCAGAGGGCAGGGGATGGCGTCCATATGAGATGCCAATTCCAAGCCCCACTTCTCCAGTGAACCTTCTCACCTGCCTAGAGCCTCCATCTTTGGGCTAAGGCTGGCGCTATCCAAGGGCCATGGGGTGCTGCAGTGCGATGGTGCGGGGGGGAGGGGGGTCATCGCCCGGAGGGGGGGGGCGAGGTAAAGCGCAGCGCTAGTGCAGTGCTTGCAGATGGCTGGCCATAGGGTGGGCAGAATGCCCTGGCTGGGTGGGCGGCTGAGTGCCAGTGTGTGAGGAAGGGGGGAGGGAATGCTGTGTGGTCCCATCTCTGGGGGGTTATTGGGGTTATTGGGACGGTGGCGTGGGTGGGGCCAGGAGAAAGTGTGTCTCCGACGGTGCCCAGATGTCCCAGCAAGGTATCTAGTCCCATCCCCCCCCGGCTAAAGCAGGGGATGAATGTGTGAGAATAGTATGAGCTACCGGCTAAGCCAGCCAACCGTGGGTGGCTGCTGGCTTTAGTGTTGAGTGACGGCAACTGACTTCAGAGGGGCCATGCCATCAGGGCTTGGCGAGAGGCTGCAATGTGGAGGCGAACGGGGGGGCGAGAACCAACATAAGTCAACAGACGTGCTTCTTTCCTAGGCAGAGCTGAACCTCAGCACTGTGGCTAGGGCCCCTCTATTACAGTAGGACCCAGCGGGCACGGCCGCGCTCAGGGCCCCATTGCAGTGGGTAATGTCGAGCTACAGCGTGACAGCCAGCTTGTGCCCCAAAGCCCTTCCAGCCTAAGCATGGGTTGCTCTCATTGGACAGCTGGGAACGGAGGCACAGAGCTGCAAAATGAACCAAGAGCCTCCCCATTCCCGAGCCAGCACTTTAACCACCCACCCACGCTTTTCTCTGGACCAGTCATAAGAACATAAGAAAAGCCGTACCGGGTCAGACCAAAGGTCCATCCAGCCCAGTATCCTGTCTGCCAACAGGAGCGCACAGGACTCTGGAGACCACTGTGGAGGGGGCCATTAAGAACTGAGTACATTTTCGGACTGTGCTCTAGTGGTGGGGGGTCTAGACTGTGTTTGTGGGGACACAAGGGGTGTGGCGCGGAGCCCACCCCCTGGTCCATCTGTGTCCCCTCCCCAACCCCCACCACCGCCGTTGCCCCCTCTACCACCCCCACAGACCACTCACCATCTGCCTCAAGCTCCCGCCTCTGGGACTCAGCTGCTTTCCTGGCCTGCCACGCCCATTGCCACCTTTTGGGCCTGCAGCGGCAGCCAGACTTATTGACTTTGCGCAAGCGTTTGTGGGCGCACGTACCCTTCCTGGACTGACCCCCCCCTCTGCAACAGGCCCCCCCAGCTTTGCCCTTTGCTGCCCGCCCCATTTGCCCCTTGCAGCCTTTTGCCCCTCCCCAGCTTCAGTTTGTCTGCCCCGCCCTTTTCCCTTTGCTGCTTTGTTTGTCCCGTCCCAGCCCTACAGTTAGCCCCCTGGTTCCTCTGCCCCATGCCCAGCCTGGTTGCTCCCCTTCCCTTGCGGCCCCCTTGCCCTGATTAACCTCTCCCTTCGCGTGCCCGTGCCCCCTCTCAGGCGCTTGTGCCCCCCTCCCCATTTTTGTTAATCACTGCACCCCCCCTGATGTTATTGTACCCTTCCCTCCCCTAGTGCAGCTAGAGGAGCCGGTTTTCCCTTTTCCGTCGGTGACTGACCCCTCC
>QXTE01000334.1:830924-844511 GCA_003942145.1 Platysternon megacephalum
CCCCCCCAACGAAAAAAAAACAAAAAAACAGTGGCCAATTCCAGGTGCCCCAGAGGGAGTGAACCCAACAGGCAATGATCAAGTGATCTCTCTCCTGCCATCCATCTCCATCCTCTGACAAACAGATGCTAGGGACACCATTTCTTACCCATCCTGGCTAATAGCCATTAATGGACTTAATCTCCATGAATTTATCCAGTTCTCTTTTAAACCCTGTTATAGTCCTACCCTTCACAACCGCCTCAGGCAAGGAGTTCCACAAGTTGACTGTGCGCTGTGTGAAGAAGAACTTCCTTTTATTTGTTTTAAACCTGCTGCCCATTAATTTCATTTGGTGACCCCTAGTTCTTGTATTATGGGAACAAGTAAATAACTTTTCCTTATTCACTTTCTCCACACCACTCATGATTTTACATACCTCTGTCATATCCCCCCTTAGTCTCCTCTTTTCCAAGCTGAAGAGTCCTAGCCTCTTTAATCTCTCCTCATATGGGACCCGTTCCAAACCCCTATAGTCACACTGTTCCCCATCTTAAACTGGCCTCTTTATCAAATCTGCCTTTAAAAGCCTCACAATCCCTTCATAAGATCCTCCAGAGGCAGCACTGGCCCTACTCAGCTTTCAACTGTACTAGTCATGCCACCCTCTGAGACCCAGGGCTAGACGGTTCCTTCACCATGCAAAGTCCACACAATCGACTCCAGCTTGTAACCAAGCGGGACCCAGGATTGGCCCTGCTGCACTCTCCAAACCAGTCCCCTAGGAAGGAACCAGCCAGGGCCGGTGCAAGGAAGTTTCGCGCCCTAGGCGAAACTTCCACCTTGCGCCTCCCCCCGCTAATCCCGCCCCCCCGCCCCCCCACCAGAGGAGCCCACCCCCCGCGGCAGCTAACCCCGCCCGCCACCCCCCCACCTGGGGAGCCCCCCTTCGTGGCAGCTAACCCCGTCCGCCACCCGGGGAGCCCCCCCGCTCTGCAGCTACCCCCGCCCGGGGAGCCCCCCCCCCGCTCTGCAGCTACCCCCGCCCGGGAAGCCTCCCCCCGCNCCGCCCCCCCCCCCCATTACTGTGGGCGGCCCTCCCCGCGCCCCCCCGCCAGGAGGCGGAAGCTCCCTCCCCCGAAATGCGCTGACGACCGGGGCACCGGCGCCCCCAAATCTTAGCTCCCTAGGCAACCGCCTAGGTCGCCTAATAGGTTGCGCCGGCCCTGGAACCAGCACATCAGCTGCTCATGGGGTGCTCTGTAAAAAGAGCAGGCATCTGTTTTACACACACATACGTACCCCAGAGCAGCCCACAGCTGACATGCGGAGAAAGGGCTTCTGTCGTTGTCTCTACTGGTCACAGCCTGGGTCAGACCAAGGTGCAGGCCAGGAATTCCCCTCCCTCAGAGGCCAGGCACGCTTCTGACCTCAACCCAGAGCACTGAGGGAGCTAGGGCTCCCATTGCAGCTATCACCATGGTAGCTGCATCCTCACACACAGGACAGCGAGGAATGTAACGACATCATTCAAGCTGCTCCATGCTCGTCTTCTCTGCAATGTGCTTGGATGAGCTGGACCGGTCCCCGTCCCTCAGTCTCTCCACACGCTGTATGACTAGACTATTGTTGGGAGCGTTGGCTAGAATTCCACACGCCCAGTGAAAGTCAGACTTGTCTGCTGTAGTAGTTAACCAAGTCTTTGTGCTTCTGTCCCTGGCTGGCTAGTGATTTATTTATGAAGCTCCTGGGGTTTGAAGCTGGAGGATAAGAATATATTTATAACGAGCACCCCCTCTTATTAAGATTGCCCAATGCTTCCATGGTAAGACCCTGTTTTCAGTTGCTTAGAACTTTGCCAAACTTTTACTGTTTGGGCTGAAACTTTCCATGCTCCATGTCTGCCAGGCTTCCCACTTCAGGCATCTGAACTGAAAGCAAGGGGACGGTCTGTCCGGTGCCCATGATGCTCTCTCTGCTGGGCTCAGGCAGTGTGGAGGAGGAAGCTGTCTGATTCCAATGCAGAGGGAACAGGAGCCAAACCTGCATGGGGGGAGAGCAGACTCATGAGAACCATAGTGGGAGAACACGATTGGCGGTTGACAGGGAAGAGGACATGGGGAGCCTCGGAGCTAAGGAAGGGAGGGAAACTAGGACTGATGGCTGGGCAAGGAGACTGGGAGCGGGACAGGAAGCCAGTGGTAGGGAAGAGACATGACTGGGGCAGAGACAAGTTGGAGGGGATGGGAACCTTAATTTCCTAACTTTGGAGTGCTTGACTTTGCACCATTAATGTCCTCAACATTGTGTGTAATTATATAGCTATAGACACAAAGAGCAAGCAAGCAATAATGCAAACCATAGCAAAATGTACACATGAGGAGCGGGACGACTAGACATGGAATTGTAATATGGAGGCTGAGGTCTCTCTAATTCAGTATCCTCTTTCCCACCGTGGCCAGTAGCAGAACAATACATTATTTGGGGCTGGGAAGTTACTCAGTCTTTAGAGATAGTGGCCAGAGCACAAACTATTAAGTGCCTTATTCATATAAGTCAATGGGAGTTTTTCCTGACTAATGATTTTGGGATTTACCCCAGAGAGGTAATTGCTGTGGCTTCTCCCTCCTCACCTTGCTACAACTAAACCACCAGGCAGAAACAAAAGGCACAAGTCTTGTTGCAGTGTGGTAAATGTTCCCTGCACAGCAGAAAAGCTGCAGGAAAACAGTCCGGTCTGGTAGTTAAGCACACTGGAATGGGACTCAGGCGAGCTGGGTCTTATTCCTGGCTCTGTTGTGTTGGACAAGTTTGTGTGTCTGTTTCTTTCTGTCTTGTTTATTTAGATTGTAAACTCTTGGGTGCAGGGCCTGTCTCTCACTAGGTTTGTGCAGCACCTAGCACAATGGAGCCCCAGTCTAGCCATCATTAATATAAGCTAGCGCGAGCTAGCATTGTTAGATAAAAGGGACAGCTTCATGCCAGGTTTAACGTCATGTGGCTCAAGTTTAACCTCAATTGTGGATGCCTTTGCTAGTCACCTAACTATTTATACAGCACCAGTGGTGTGGCCGGGGCTTCGGAGGCCGGTGTGAAAGCAATGGGTCTGATTCTCCACTGCCGTGCACCTTGCTCCAGCCTTTACACCTGTGCAATGGGAGGGCAAAGTGTTAGCGTTGAGCCCTTGCTGGGCAGAGGGGTGAATGGCTGGGCACGGTGAAGCTGGTGACTAAAACCCAGAGCGCCCGATTCTGAGCTTGCCTGAGTGGCACTCAGAAGCAGCCCCACACTGGCGAACCAGCCCGGAAGCGCTCACCAAGTGGGTTACGTGGGCAAGGCTTACTCACCTGAGTAAGGGGCAGCAGGACTAAGCCCTCAATCAGCAGAACCCGTGAACGACGCCAGCAAACGTATCCCAAAACACATTTTATATCTGGGGCCTCAACTGCCCTCTGCTTCTGCTGGCTGCCCCCAGGTTTCTAGACGGGGTCAGCACAGGATTGCCCCAAGTGGTGCCACCCAAGGAGGAAAAGGCCTTTCACCCTTAGGAGTCAATAAGCGGTGTGAGGTAGATGCTCAGCTGGTGTACATCGACACAGGGCCAACGATTTCAGTGACACCGGTTGTAGATTTGGCCCCACATGCCAAACTGGAGGAAATGGCTGGGTCTGCTTCTCGTGTTCACGGGATGCTCCATTGACATCATCGAAGTCACTGTGGACTGGCACAGGGCTGAGCGAGATCAACATCAGACCCAGGCCCCTAACCGCCACCCCCCCCCCAGCTATCCTTCTCTGCCCCTTTCCCCCCCCTCCCCCAACGTGTCCACAGTTTTCCTGCTGGGATTTCGCATTGGGCTGGAAGGAAGAATTATTCATCAGCACCCAGCTAAGGCTCAGAGGAGCTGTTGCACCCGGGCTAGCTGTTTGTGCCTCTGCACTGAATCACCTCAATTACAGTATTTGCTTTGAGTCTAGTGTGGGAAAGAGGTTTAAAAAAAAAAGCCCCCTCCCCCTGGCAGTGGTGACAAAGGCCAAGAAAGGCGTTACGTCGGCACCGGGAGGGGTATAAATAGGCAGCTGGTCCAGAAAGGAGCCAGATGCAAACAGGAGGCTGGATAGCAAACCAAGCTTCTCTCTGTGCGTGTGAGAGCCTGGCACCCCCCTTCACGATGCCCGAAACCTCTCTTCCAGTCCACTTCCTCTGTCTTCTTGCCTTGTCTTCAGCCTGCTACATCCAGAACTGCCCTCGAGGAGGGAAGAGAGCCTTGCCCGACACAGAGATCAGACAGGTACGAGAGGGGCTGCTTGCAATGTGCGGAGGGGAGGGGGGAAATAATTCTTCACGGTGTGGTGAACTGTGTTCCCGTACAAAGTGTGTGTGTGTGTGTGTGTGTGTGTGTGTGCGTGTGTGTGTGTGTGTGCGCGTGTGCGCGCGAGAGAGATTGTACTTCAATACTCTGGGCACAAGGGGCTGTCTTCCAGTCCTGGGTGTGTGACATTGTACTTCAATACTCTGGACACGAGGGGCTGTCTGTCTTCCAGTCCTGGGTGTGTTAGGCAAACTTCTATGTGGAGACTCTATTTGAGTTCTGGGTGTGAGAGAGACAGGGGCAAACTCCTCACTGGCTGGCAGCTAGATTCAGCTCATTGGCCTGAAGCTCAGATAAGCATTTTTTAAAGCTTCTAGTTCTTGCTCCAACTTGCTTTCTTTACAGAAATGAAGTTACATTGCTTTGAGCGAAGGAGCTTTGCATTGATGTTTCTTAGGAGACAAAGGGAGGGGGGGCAAATCTTTATTTAGATTTAGGAAAGGTGCCTCTACGTCCCCCACCCCACCCCTTGGCGCCAAATTAAAAGCTGCAGAGAGAAAAGCGAGGGAGAAAAATAGGGAGCCAGTCCTTAAATCGACTGAAATTCTTTGGACTGGGAAACTGGAGGGGATGGGAGGGAAGTGGTAAAATGATTGGCACCCACTAAAACAGGGGCTGCGCCTCTTAAAGAGGAATAGCTGACATTTGTGATTTCCTTCTGCCACCGAATACCCTTTTAATGCAATCTCGCGCCACAAACTTTAATAGTTCTTTTGGCTTGTGATTAAAGAACAGAATGTTTGCTCTGTTGCTAGTTGTAACAGCCTCACTAATGCACTAGCAGAGAGAGGACATCTGAAGCCCATTTGAAGAGCCAAAGCCTCAGCTGGTATAAATCATCTTCAATAGAGCAATGAGAGCACCAGCTAAGGATCTGGCCCCCGAGAACCCAGTACTTGTATTTCTTGTGCAAAGCGAACAGATGAAAAAAAAATTAAGTTACAGACCTTCAGATGTACTTAAGGTGAAATCCTGGCCCCACACTGGTCAATGGGAGTTTTGCCATTAACTTCAATGCAGTCTGGATGTCACCCTCAATGCAAATGTGAAGTAGCAATAATATATTTAGAGTAATTTCAGAAAGAAAAGCTATATCATAAAAGTAATAGCACCAGTGCCTTTTAAACACACATTGATTTACATGAGGCACTACTGTATGACTTACTTAAACCATTTCAGTCGTAGCAAAGTGTTTTACACCATTTCATTTTGATTTCTCCCACATTTTGAACAGATCTGAACACAGCAGTTAGTTACCTAAGAAATTATATATCAATGTATAGACATGTAGGTTATATAATATATGGAGATATACCTATCTCCTAGAACTGGAAGGGACCCCGAAAGGTCATCGAGTCCAGCCCCCTGCCTTCACTAGCAGGACCAAGTACTGATTTTTGCCCCAGATCCCTAAGTGGCCCCCTCAAGGATTGAACTGACAATCCTGGGTTTAGCAGGCCAATGCTCAAACCACTGAGCTATCCCTCCCCCTATCAAGAGGATTTAAAATAACCAAAGTTAATGTGATTGTCTCTTCCTGTTGTGGCTGACTTGATTTTTAGACAACGTCTCTGATGTGTGGTAGCTTGTCCACCTATGGAAATTTGGTCCCAAAAGTTTTCGGGCCATTAAAGAACCTAACAAATTAAGCACCATGGACAGAGCCACTGGACTGACCATTTAGAGCCTTTTTAAACCAGTTCCTTCTGATCAAAATGTCAGTGTCCCCAGTCACCAAATAGAAGAAAAGGTCATGTTTGAATGCAAACATCTCTAGACCACAATTTAATTCTATTTCAATAGGATTCACTGTGGCTGGCTTTAGACTGATGTGGCTTCTAAGTGTAATTACTAAGATTTTGTCACAGTTATTTTTAGTAAAACTCACGGACAGGACGTGGGCAATAAACAAACATTCACGGAAGCCCGCAACCTAGCTGTGACTTTTACTACAAATAAGAGGGGGGAGCGGACCGGGGGTGGAAGAGACTACCAGCGCCAGCCCCCACTGCCTATGGCGGTGTCTGACAGTCACAGGGCCCCTCGCCACCCCAAGGCACGGGGCTGAAGCAGAAAATGTCCTGGAGATCACTGAAAGTCACGAAATCTGTGACCTCCATGACAAACTCTTATCCTTAGTAATTACTTTCCCCTGTGGTTTGTGTGTAGCCATGATCCTGCTGCTGGTGGGCAGTTATTAAATGAGGGGACCTTTGACACAGAGATACACAGCATGTGCCTGTATTGCCCCCCATCACTGAGTACCTTTCCCTTTTATCCTGAAGAGAGGGTGCAAAATATAGCCCCTTCACGTAACAGTCTGCAGTAAGCTTCCTACACTAACTGTGAGCTGGAGCTATATGGATTATAGAGCACAGGAGTTAATAATAAGGCCTGTCTCTTATGTATCACTCGTCATCAGCAGATCTCAAAGTGCTTTACAAAGGAGGTCAGTGTCATTATCCCCATTTTACAGATGGGGAAACTGAGGCACATAAAGGTGCCGTGACCCACTCAAGGTTATCTACCAGGCCAGTGGCAGAGCCAGGAACTGAATCCAGGACTCCTGAGGCCCAGTCCAGTGCTCTAGTCAACCAGTGACCTCTCCCAGCCCACACAGGCTTGTTCCCTACTGAACACAGCCTGCCGTTCTCTCCTGGCTAAATCTGCCTGAGTGATGGAGAGGCTACTCCTTCCCTTAGGAGGCCATTGCAGAGCCAAAGTGAGCTTTCTGTTAGACTGTTTTATTTGCTATTCATCTTAAGTCCTCTCTGCTCTCCTATGGCTAACAAGAACATCCAGTATTAAAATAGTTAATGACGTAGTGTGGAAGGGATACTAACCCCCATACTGCAGGGGTTAAGCCAATCTCTAGTAGAGACTAGGAGGAGCCCTAATGCAGGGGGCAGATTATCCCACATCTGCCTACTGTGGGGTTCTTGCACCTTCTTCTGAAGCATCTGATACTGGCCATAGTCAGAGACCAGATACTGGGCTGGATGGACCATGGGTCTGAGCCAAGCTGGCAATTCCTATGTTCTTTCTTAATGTGACCCCATCACTTCTAGCTCTTCCCCCTTTGTACTAGCCTAAGTAATTCCTCCCACCCGCTTGAATGGAATGACCCCCATCCCTCCCAAGAGGTCATCGGCCAGGTTGAAACCCAGACCTTCAGCATTACAACACTGATCTCTAGCACTCGAGCTAAAGGGCTAACTCTGTTACTGTTAATAGCAGTAGGTTGTTATCCTCCAGTGGCTGGACACACACACACAAAACGCACTGGGCTAGGATTGGTTCCACTGACCTCTTTCAACGTTTGTAGAATCATGCCTACCCTCCCACCCTTAGTCATTGCGTAGCCATCCTGCCCATATTTAACCCTTTCCCTCTTTCTTTGCAAGCCTGTCCCTCCAGCCCCCTGATCACTTTTTGCTGCTCTTCTTTGAACTGCTGCTAATTAATTAATATCATGCTGTTAACGAGGTGCCCGGAACTGAATGCTCTGTTCCATTGGTGGTCTCAGCAGAGCTGCACTGAGAAGAGCACTTGTACCTCTTTACCCCGTAATGCAATAAACCAACATATTGAACATTCTAGTGGGGGAGGAAATTCCATTGACTAGGAAGTTCTAAACATGGAAGAAGAATTGATGTAGCCCTGACAGCAACCTCATTCTACAGCTTGGCTCTAAGTCCTTGAAGGCTTGAAGGCATCTTTGCAAACGAGCCACCACCATCTATGAATGACATTGGCTTCCATATAATATGGTGGAAGCCAAATTGTATGAGACATTTAAAACAAGACTGAACAAAAAGGGGGCACAATCTTGCATTGCCAACAAGGGAAAGAGCAGACAAGCCAATAGGCCATTTCTGTCTCCTGGTTTTTGGACAAAAACTATGACTGCTAATGCCAAGCGCTTATCTAAAGCACTGGGAGCCACAGAACATTTAAACCCCAGCACTTACTTCCAGGGTTTGAGAGAATGAATGAGCTCATCCTTTTGCTCAAAAAAAAAAAAAAAAAGGTAACTTATAGCATCATCTTCCATCTACTGTCCATGGAAAGATCTGATCCCAGCTGCTGTTCTAACAACTGAAAATGATTGTCCCCTACATTGGTAACTTTGCAGGGATGCGTCCTCCATTGAGAAAGCTGCATATTGTTCCAGGGGAGGATGAATATTATACTTAAAGTATTTGTCAGTTTTATAAATACCCGATGAGGTAGGTGTATATATGACTCAGTTCACCCACCATTGAAATGCAGCCATCTAGTAAACGGAATAGGTGCCCAGATACTGCGGTGATGGGCATGGGATACAAACATGAAGGGGTGGAGCACAGCACCCGAAGCAGAATATCAGCTCCAATTGAAGCTGCAGGGGGCGCTCAGGGAGGCAGGATGTAATTACCTGGGTGCGGTTCATCCGGGACACACCCACTCTTATGGGCTCTTTCATGGCATGAAGGCCTTGTCTGCAGCAGGTGGAGAGTGATAGGGAAAATGTGTGACCGTGCAGCTGGTTTTAGGATTGATCTCAGAGACCCAATCCTGCCTCCTAGCTCAGGTTAAACGCCTGCTGAAGGATTTGGCCCATAAAATCAGCTAAGAATTAACCGCCAGTCAACACAATGGGAATTTTGCCATTTATTTCAATGGGGAGCAGGACCTGGCCCACAACCTTCAGACCTGGCTTACTGGTTATAACAGCTTCCCATTCATGCACCCGATTCTCCTGGCTGGTTACTCCATGGACTCACCTCTGATTCCCACCGGTGAGATCAGGCCCCATGCTCATACCATGCACGAGGGGTTTAGCTGTTCCCCGAGAATGAACCTTCCCCCCCCCTCCCCGTGCAGCCCCTGGCATGCTGATCTGTCTCCTGTCTCCCCAGTGCATACCCTGTGGCCCCGGGAACAGCGGGCACTGCTTTGGCCCCAACATCTGCTGTGGAGAGGAGCTCGGCTGCTACGTGGGCACTTCCGAAACCCTGCGCTGCGTGGAAGAAAACTACCTGCCTTCCCCTTGCGAGGCCGGCGGGAAAGCCTGCAGCTCAGGAGGGAGATGTGCTGCTCCCGGCATTTGCTGCAATGATGGTAATAGAGGAGCACCCCTATACCCAGAACAAATACAATGGAGAGGGGAGGCACCTCAAATAGTAACAGCCTTTGTCTAGGGGATCATCTCCTCTCCTGGGTACTTCACTGGCCCCCATCTCTGTAGTAGCTGGGACCCTCACAATCTTTAATTGACTTATCCTCATAACACCTCTGTGACTAGATGATCTTCTGAGGTCCCTTCCAACCCTGATATTCTATGATTCTATGTAGGGAATTGCTGTTAGCCCCACTGTAGAGATGGGGAATGGGCAGATATTGGCCACCGTCAGAAGCCAGATAATGAATGAGAAGGTCCAGAATGTCAACTGCTTGACTCTTGGATTGGACCATTTCTGGAAATATAACAATAATGGACCAAACCTGCCTGACATCTTTAGTTTTTGCTCAGTCATGACTCAGGACAAACTCCTATTGACTTCCCCAGGGGGAGAGGGGGGTTTGCATGAGTAAGGACTGAGTAACTGACCTCAATGGGCATTTTGCATGAGTAAGGATTTCAGGATTTGACTCAACACAAAAGCCTATGGCTGATATGACACTTTATATCTTCAAAGCTCTTTACGAGCATTAACTAAAGAGCCTGCCAGACTCAAAGGTAGGGTTGTAAAAGTATTACTATAATCCCGATCTTCCAAATGGGGAAACTGAGGCACAGAGCGGTGAATTGATTTGCCCAAGTCTACATAGCATGTCAATGTCAGAGCTAGGATTACAACTCAGGAATTCCCGGTCCCCCCACTCCTAACCTCCATTTGTAATGTATTTGCCAGCAATATGTTATTCATCCACTAGATGTCTCTGTTTGCTATCGTGAGTTCCGGACAGGTTGTGGTCCCTGGTAAACAAGGGAGACAAAGCTGGAACAAAAGCTCTGTGGAAGTCTTTTTGTGGTTGTAGTTGTAGCTTTTCTGTTTAATAAGTCCCTCATGTTTAAGAAAGTACATGGGATCACAGCTTATGACACCAATCCCTGGAACCCACTGCTTCATCAGTGATAACACTTTGGTTTTCTTTTCTTGTTTCGAAGAGAGCTGCACCATGGATACCATTTGCCTGGATGACGATAGTGACAGAAGTCGAGAGCCCTCAGAGAAGAACCTGACTGTGCTGGATGGCTCAGCAAGTGACTTTCTGCTCAAGCTGATGCATTTGGCGAACAGGCAGCAACAGGGGAAGCACCAGTTCTACTGAGGGAAAGAAGCAAGATCAGAGCTGAGTCTAACAGCGAGTATGTTGCTTACATGCTGCAGCACCTCAGAAAATCATCACAAGATGTAAAGGAACAGCCCTTTGAGAGCATTGTAAATATGTGGCCAATAAAGTCTTTTATTGCACTGTGCTATTCAACTTTGTCCTGTGTCATTTGCACTGAAGTCTTCGGCACTAGGGGCTAGATTTGCAAGAGCTCAGGACTTTGGGTGTAGAGCTCATTTGAAGATCTGCCCATCAATGTCACAGCGAGAGCTGAGCTCTTTCGAGAAGCTGGGGGGGTGCTGAGCACTCAGAAATCTGGCCCTTTACGGTTCAGCAGCCCCTCCTCATTCAGTGGAGGGGAGAAGGAGCACCACATGTGCCATCACTGTTCAGATCTTCCAAAAGCCTTTGCCAAGTTCCCCCAGCTAAGAGAGGCAGCAGATAGTTCAGATGTACAGTGCAGGCAGAAACCAGACCTCATGGGGTACAAACCTTCAGCAGCACAGCTCCCACTAGCCCCCTCCTGGAGCACTGACTTAGAGGATCTCTCCTGGCAGCACATGAGTTTCCCAGAAGACTCCCATAGGAGGCTATAAGGTCAATCCTGCACAGCTTGGGATGTCTAAAGGAAGCAGCCCCCCGCAAGGCAGGCTAGCTGCAGAGAGTGGCGTGGGTAAAGTTTTCAAAGGTTCCTGAGCACCTGTGGGTACGTCTAGATGGCAAGCAGAAACCCATGGCAGCGCGTCTCGGAGCCTGGGTCTACAGGCTGGGGCTCACGGGGCTTGCACTGCAGATGTTCAGGCTCGGGCTCTGAACCCCACCCCCTCGTAGGCTTCAGAGCCGGGGCTTCAGCCCGAGCCAAACATCTACACAGCTGTGATTAGCACCATAGCACGAGTCCTAGCCTGTAGGCTCGGGCTCCAAGACCCACTGCTGCTGGTTTCTGCTTGCCGTGTAGACGTAACCTTCGGTGACGGTACGGCCCATTGACTTTCAGTGCGACGTGGGCTCCGAAGTGCCTGTCACTTTAGAAACTGGGATTTAGGTACCTAACTCACGTTAAAGCTTTTTAAAATGTTATCCACTGGATGTTGGACACTGAGACATTTTAACCCCAGTTGGCGCCAAAGACTGTCTTTGGAAACTACCCCATAAGATTCCTACCCCGCCCCCTTTTCTGATTCTATGTATACAGCCCCTCATCACCGGAGTAGCTGACCACCTCACGGCCTTGATCCTGCAAGGTGCGGACGCATCATCTCCATTGGATGGAGGCAAAGTGTTTAATTTGGGGATGTACCCAAGGGTCATTTGCAGCAGAGCCAGGAACTGAACGCAGATCTTGTGTGTCCCAAGCTACTGCCCTGTCCATTAAACCAGCTTCCCTCCCATAGTTAGCGCTTGAGAAGATATTAGTAATCAGCAGATAGGTTCAGCAGGCTCGAAGCCACAGGGCCAGCTCCCGAGACCTCAGATAAAACTCTCACGTTGACTTAACAATCTCCTCCCAGTCCTGTGAGGGGCAAGCCAGGAAGGGCTCTGATTCCACCAGATCTTGAGGGAGGATGAACCCAATGCAAGAGGGTGAATGGGGACTGGCCGTTCTCTGCCTCTCCAGACCGTCTGCCACGGGACCCTGCTCAGTGCCAGGACTCGATCCGTGCTCCCACCCTCTCCTCTCTCGCATGTGAGCTCCATAAGGACGGCATCAGCCCCCCCACCCCCACCCCGATGCTGAAACCTGACACTGGCAATGAGTGTTCTCCTGCTGCAAGATCCAGCCTAAGGGTCAAACTCTGCTCCAGGCTACACCTGTGTAAATCGGGAGTAACCCCACTGAAATCACTTTGGGTTTACACCCCTGCAACTTCACACAACCCCTATGAAGAGGTAATTGCTTTGCCGGGTCCAATTCTGCCCATATTTGCACCCAAGCAACCCCATTGGCTGGGCAGAGTTTGGCCCGGGGGCTATAAGGTCACTCCTGGTATAAGTGAATACGACGTCTATTGGGCCAGGTACTCCACTGGTGTCAATCAGCCTAGCGCTGCAGTGGAGCTAGGTTGATTGACACCAGCTGAGGATCTGGCCCAAATGACTTCAGCACAACTTGAACCAAGGTTCACCAGCCCTGCTACCCGGGTATCACACAGCTTTCCCGAGTGATTTCAGTTAATTGCACCAGCCAGCCTGTTGCTGGTGCTCTTCTCTTGCCTAGAGCAGGGTTTCACGGACCCAAAATTGGGTCACCAGAATGTTTCAAAGGGTCACGTGACAGCTCCTGTGGCTCCTGCCCCATGAGGCTGGCTGGGCTTGGCTCCCTGCTCCAGGCAGTGCAGCCTCTGGGGTCCCAGCGCCACTCAGGTTTGGCCCCAGCGCCACTCAGGTTTGGCCCCAGCGCCACTCAGGTTTGGCCCAGCCGTCATGACAACGGGAGTCCGGATAGGCCAAATCTGAGTGAGTGGCACTGCAACCCCATGAGCCAGGTCACAACGCCACTCACACACATTTGGTACAGTCAGGGGTGCAGGGCCAAACCTGAGCGGCGCTGCAGCCCCGGAGATTGTGATGCCCAGAGCAGAGATCCAAGCCCAGCCAGCCCCACAGCACAGGGGCTACAGGAGCCGCCACTGCGGGGTGAGTGCTGGGCAGGGCCCAACCCCCTCCCAGGAGGCAGGATCCAACCAAAACCACTCCAGGGCCTGCACCCCCCAGACTATTTACTGGGTGGCGACAATATTTACCAATGGGTCCTGAGCTCAAAAAGGTGAGAACCGCTGGCCTCAAGGACATCCTCCAGGAAGAACAATGGGGGTGGTTTGCACAGGGCAGTGCTCTGATGTGGGCGGCTGATTTAATGCTCTGGGTTTCTTGCTGTCCAGTTGGCACTAAGGAGAGCAGAATCGCGTTTACCA